>JAHBMJ010001661.1:5000-42500 GCA_018398765.1 Chromera velia
GAGCTGGAGGTCGATAAATACCCCTGAGACGCCAATTCTCCACAACAGGAAGACAAAACAATCTCGCCTTCCCACAACCAGCAGACTCACCAGGAACCTATCCCGCTGGCCTGGGAGGATGACAACAGACACAGGGCATTGGGCAAAATTGCTGGGGATCGATTCTGCGGCCTCCTGGTAGAAAGAAGGAATGTTGCTTTGGAGGCCTGGGAGGTACTTTCCTGACTGGTCCAGACTGGAGCTGCCAGACACGCCAAAGCAGATCAACTGCGCCACAAGACTTCACCCCAACACAGAAGCAAGCTGTCTAGTACTAGAGGAGCAGAATTGTGCCAGTTTGACCATCGGTACTGCTCTACACAACAAGGTAGACAGGAAGGGACGAGGGGACGAAATGACCCTTCTCTATGTGTTGGTGTGCTTTTTAAGCATTCCTGAGCACAATTTCGGGATTTTGAGAGTGGTCCCGGAAAGTTTTGGCCCAAATTCTTGCACCAACGCACTCAACGGCCTCTGGAGACCAATTTGGTGCCTTTTTGGGCCCTGGGCGCCGCCAAAATCGTGCGGACCGGCTTAACCGGCTCAAAAATTTCAGACCCTTCTAATTGGTCCATGCACATCTGTATAACCACCTTCCGCGTTGCGCAACAGTGCATCATGCACTAACCCACACAGAGAGACGGAAATGAACACTCACCAGAAAAAAGGCAAAAGCAACCCCAGCTCCTCAGTAGAGGCAAAAAGGCGTCCCAGATCCTGCATGCAGTCACAGAGCAAGAAAAGAATGAAGTTCCAGGCGAAAGTCTGAGGTGCATCATGTTCCGACGTGTTGGAACGGCTTGCAAGCTTTAAGGAAAACAAATGGATGAACCCACCAAAGAGCACGCGAAGGCCGATCTGGCTCTCTCAAACAGCCTAATGGGAGTCCCAAATCCTGCTTGCAGATACATAGCAAGAAGATAAGGAAGTATGGGAGTCTGGGCAAAGGTGGGCCAATGCCAGATATGATGCAACGAGGGTCACAGATAGCTTACGTCTGAGAGGAGACGGAACCTCAAAGTCACCAAAAGGAAGACGAAGAGAGGTCCAGTTCCCCCAGCGAGGCAAGCAATCCTCGAAAGCTTATATTGAGGCATGTAGTAGAATAAGACATCGAGCAAAGATTGGGAGCAAGACGACCCTCTCCAATTTTACCCACAAAACCTACTTGACAGAACGAGACGGGGAAATAAACCCATGCCCAATAGAAAAGAAACGGCTGAGGTTCCAGCCAAAGTCTGTTCCTAAGGCGAAGCGTGGAGTAGCCTTGACTTTGACAAAAGTGATCTGATCTAAAAACATGAGGAAACATGAGTGGTGAACAGTAAACAGTTCATGAGCAGTGTGAAGAGAAATATGCAGTGTGACTAGCTTACTTTTGTTAAATCAGAGCTCATACTACATAGCCCTTCAATTCTACCGTACGCGTACGTCAAAATCAGATTCCGATCCGATTTTAAATTCCCTTGAAATTAAGCTTTGCGAGGCCTAGGCAGCGCGTGCGGCTGCCGCAGACTATATATTTTTTGGGGGGGGCGCGCATGGACGCGACCACGCGGTCACGCACCGCTCAGGCACAATACGTTTTTTTCTAGCACTCGCTAACTATGATTTATAAACGCAAAAATGCACTCGCAAAATGCTTAAAACTCTTTGTTTTTCTTTTTTAACAACTGTTTACTGCCCCAAAATGCTTGTGGAATAGGGTTGTTTTGGAGACCGTTTTGAAAAAGTTTTCCTTATTTGGAGGTGGAAGAGGGAAACGAGCAGTGCGAGAGGTGGGGGAGACAGACCGACCCCTGCGGCTTTTACTGATTTCTGGGCCTCTGTATTTGAGGGTGAAGGGCTCTCTCTTCCTCCAGTTGCTTTCCCTGCTTTCTCTCTCTCTTCCCCCCCTCTTCCCCCGGCCTTCTCTTATAAAAGGATTATCGGTGCCCTCCGATCGATCGATACGAGTAAGGCTGACGGAATTAGGGGCGTTTCCCCCAGGCATCTTGACCTTTGTTTCAGCTCCTCTCCCCTTTCTCGTTTCCTTCTTTTTGTCCTCTTTAATTTATTTTATCGTTATTCCTATTGGCCGTCTCTTTGGAATTTGATCCGTGTAGTTCCGGTTCTAAAAGGCCCCCCCTCTCCTGACTGCTCGGAATGGAGACCTATCCACATTGTGTGTTTGCTTACGAAACTGTTTGCCCTCATGATGGACGAGAGATTGAGAGAACAGACCTCATTAGACAACCACTAGCTGGAGTTCAGGAAGGGGGTTGGGACCAGGGAGGCCATTGCGGCGCTGGCGGGACTCGTAGCGAGCTCCAAAGCCCGGAAACTCCCCCTTCTGGCTGCGTTTATTGACTTTTCTAAAGCGTTTAATAAGGTCCCTCAAGGTCTGTTGCTGAGACGGCTTCGGGAGGAGGGTGTGTCGGAATGTGATGTTTTGATGGTGCATGCTATGTACTTTGATGTCTGGGCGAGGGTCGATGGTGCAGATAGGGAGATACAAGAAGGGGCGGGGGTGAAACAGGGTGACCTTCTCTTTCCCCTGCTCTTCCTTCTGTTCATTAATAATCTGCACCGCCATATCCGCCTCTCAGCTCACTGAGAGGATGAGCTCGGGGGGGAAGAGTCAGAGAAGGATGGAACAGTGTCTGACGAGAGGTCTATAGAAAGCAGAACGCGTGACTACCCTTGGGCAGGCAGATTGAGAGGGGTTGGCATTGGGAAGGGGAACAAGAAGACCGAAGTAGCGGTGAAGAGGAAAAGAGGGAAAGTCAGGGTCAGTCAGGATGATACGATCTGTGTGGGGCCCGAGCCTCTCGAAAGCCTTGGTTACGCTGATGATGTTCTGTTTAGTCATTCTTTGTATGAGCTTCAAGCGAGAATGAATAAATTGGCGGAATATTGTTGGACGTGGGGCCTCACGGTCAATTTGAAAAAGACAAAAGTAATGAGGCTTTCCTGCAGCAAAGACAATTATTAGTTAGCCAATCTTCTTTGAAGGGAAGGAAGTCGAAAGAACGGGCCAGTATAAGTATTTAGGCTACACCTTTTTTGAAGGCGGATCTCTCCGTTCCTCTGTGAGACATCGCCTGAAGGTGGCAGAGAGGGCACTCGGGGGGGTCATTGAGCTCTATGTTTCTCTTCGTCGTCTCTCCCCGACTTTAAAAATTATGCTCTTTCGGGGCCTGTGGATTCCTGTGGCCCTTTACGGGCTAGAAGCGTTTTCCCTCAGTCAGACAGACATGAAGGCGTTAGATGATTTGCAACTACGTTTTGTTAGATAGGTTTTCGGCCTTCCCTGCAATTCGTTTTGTGTCCTTTCCCTCTTCATCTCCGGCCTTTGCCCGATACGGGCTATCTTAACTGAAAGAGTGGGAGATTTTTTACGGAGCCTCTCCTTAACATCCCACTGTGTGCCCGCAGGCTTTTTAGATCTCTACAAAGACGGCCTTTATGGCGATTGGTGGAGGTCCATCAAGCTGTTGGTAGGACCTTTCACTCCTGAACTCTTCTCTGTCCAGGGGGTGCCTTCGGGCCCGAGAGAAAAAGCTGCATTAAAAAGAAAGCTCGCGGAGAGGTAGGGAGGCACAAGAATGGTTGGATGACTGGTTTGTAGCTACAAAAAGAGGGCCGGTAGGGCAGGGGAAGGCAGGCAGGACGGGGGGGGGTTTTCCCTAATGGAGTGAGGCCTTCGGTCTTCCAAGTCGAACATCCGTCTAGACAGCGCTTGGCCCATCTTGTCATGGGAGGATGGACCAGCTCAAGCGGGCGGCGTGTTCCTATGGTTCGACCTCTCCCTAGGAGGCTGCTCTATTCGGCCAACGTCAGGCCGATTGCCCGTGCACTGTTGGGAGAGNGGGGGGGGGGGGGGGGAGTTCCAAACGGGGAGGTAGAGATGGTCTGCGAGCACTGTCCCCTCGATTTGCATGGGCGTAGCCATCTAAATGATGTTGTCCATAAGTTGACTGAATGCAAAGGGACCGAAAGGGAGAGGGGACGCATGAATAGGCTTTTGGATGAAATAAGAGACGCTCGTTCTAAGTCAGACTTGATTGTGTGGGCATAACAAGTGGCTAAGTAGCAGTTAGGATGGGGTGTGAGTGAAAATGAGAAGAAAATAAGGGGGATCTTCACACTTCTCCTCAAAAAGCACCCTGTTGCAGGCACACGGGCGATCTCCAATTGCCTTCGTAAGTAGCTGTGTGTGTTCCCTCAGTCTGTCCTTCTTTCTCTTTTCTTTCTTTCTTTCTTTCTTTCTTTCTTTCTTCTTTTCTTTCTTTCTTTCTTTCTTTCTTTCTTTCTTCCTTTTCCCTCACTTCCTCTCACTCTTTCCCCGTTGTTGTTCATTCTTGACGACCGTACTTGTTTTTGAAGGGAATATTTCGTTATGTCAGTCTGAGTGTGTGTTATCCGATTGATTGATTGATTGATTGATTGATAAACAAACAAGGGCGGAACGGAATCAATCAGGGGGTGAGCGAAAAGCATATGGGGGGGAAATGCGAGACGGACGACCCCAAGAGGCCCAGGCTGCGGGGCTTGGATGGCACCCCTCGCGTGAGCGTGGGAGGCGGTGGGAGGTGACGGGCTCAAGCCTGCACGGGTACAGGGGGGCGTGCGGGGCGCTCATGCTCGTGCGGTTCATAAGCGGGTCTGTGAGCGGGGTGTATGCTATGTGCAGCTTCTCCGTTCTTCTTCTTCCTTTTTCTCCTCTCTTTAAATTTCTTTATCATGCTTACTACTCGCAATTTCACCCCCCTGGAAAACAAGTCGTGCCTCAGGGATGAACCGACCGAACTGACTTGAACTAACTGAACTGACCGAACTGCAGGAACTGAACTAAGAGAGAAACCTTTGCTTGTACGTCTTCGGCAGAAAAGATAGGGAATCAAAGGAAATTGGGAGTTCTGATCTTTTTCTCTCTCCGTCTCCTTCCGTTCCGCCTCAGGTGATTTTCTTTAGAGGTCATCTGACAGACCTCTAACTGACACGAACTGACAGAAGGAATCTCACTGGCCCGTAACCCTTGGGGGAAAAAAAAAGACACAGAAACAGAGGAGTCCGTCTCCATCCTTTCTGTTCCCCCTGAGGTACTTGTTTTTTCCCTTTCCTTCTCGTTTCCCCCTCCGCTCGGGCGTGCCAGTGCTGTTCTGGCGCTTTGATCGGTCATGGGGACCCTCTTCCGGGCGAAATGCAGGCAGTCCTCGATCGTCTCAAGGGTAGGATAGAGAGCGTGTTGTAACTTAGCCTGTAAGAGAACTACCAGATGAAGTAAAAGCCTGTTTGTTTAAAGGTGGAGCCACCCTCCACTTCTATCCGCCTCCCCAGCCTTGTCACGCTCCCATCGATTCAATTTATCCCAGTGGGGCCTAAGTCGAAAGTTTAACTCTATGTATGACGCTCTAGGTTGGCCAGAGTCTATACGGCTCACCGGCTTTAACCCCATACATCATCATCATTACATGGAGGAGACTCAGGAGACTACACAACTGGTAGAGAACTTGAAGAAACATGAATGAATGATTAAATAAATATTTCCAAATGAATGAATGAATGAATCAATGAATGAATGAATGGCAGCTTCAATGGCTACAGCCGTCATAGTGAAAATAATGCCGACTTATCATCATCATATCACTTTAACATGAATTCTGTTCAGTTTTACACACGGTGATTACGTGATAGAGTCACAAAAAATTTAAAGTTTGAAGTTTATACAGGTGGACTTCATTATAGAAATAACTTTACAGAATCTTTACAGATTACGTAAACCTCTAGGTAAACCTAGGAAGAAGATGAATCAAGAAGAACTTTTGAAAGAGAAGAAGAAGAGAAGAAGAAGAAGAAGAAGAAGAAGAAGAAGGAGAAGGAGAAGAAAAAGAAGAAGAAAAGAAGAAGAAGAAGAAGAAGAAGAAGGAGAAGAAAAAGAAGAAGAAGAAAAGAAGAAGAAGAAGAAGAAGAAGAAGAAAGCTTCGCACTGTGTAAAAAAAACAGAAAAAAAACCTGGGAGAGCAAGACGGAAAGGAGAAGAAAACCAGGGAGTGCATAAAGCAAAGGGACAATTTTGAAAGGGGGGAGGGCAAAGCTGAAAAAAGAAAAAACCTTCGGAGTGCATAAAAGGCAGGAAAAAAGCGTGCATACATGGGAGTGCAAGATTCAGAGAAGGAGAAGAAGAAAGCTTTGGAGCGCACAGGAGAAAGGAGAAAAGAGCGTGGGAGGGGAAGATTGAAAGAAGAAGAAAACCAAGGAGTGCACAAAACAAAGGAGAAAAAGTCTGGGGAGGGCATGAATGAAAGGAGGAAGAAACCAGGGAGTGCATAAAGAGAGGAGGGAAAGGCTTGGGAGTGCGTAAAGGAAAGGAGAAAAAATCGTGGCAGTGCATAAAAGGCAGGAGAAAAAAACGTGCATACATGCGAGGACAAAATTGTAAGAAGAAGGCTTGGGGGGGCATGAATGAAAGAAGAAAAAAGTCAGGGAGCACACACGAGAAAGGGGAAGAAAGGTTGGGAGGTAAGGAGCAGAAAGCCTGGTTTGCAGAAAAGACAGGAGAAGAGACCCTGGGACGGCGCGGGCGAAAAAGGAAGAAAGCTTGGGAGCGCATGGGAGAAAGGAGAACGAAATGTGGGCGGACAAGATCGAAAAAAAAGAAGAAGAAGAAGAAGAAGAAGAAGAAGAAGAAGAAGAAGAAGAAGAAAACCAAGGAGTGCACAGGAAACCAAGGCGTGCATAGGTGAAAGGAGAAGAGGTCTTGGGAGGGCATGAATGAGAGGAGAAGAAAACTTTGACGGCCAATGGTCAATGGAAAAGAAAGCTGGGAGAGACGAGGAGAGAAGAGAGAATCACCCGAAGAGCCCACTGAGCCTGCAGACGGACACCGTTTTCTATCTTCAGGTATCTGTGATTATGAGTCAAGGGGGTAAGTCGAATCAATGCTCGAAACACACATGCAGGTAGGTTGTTTCTTTTCTGAGAAGCCGTCTCCGTCTCCCGTCTCCACATGATCGTTCCCCAGAGACGCAATGCAGTCCTTTAGATAGAGCTTGCAGAAGCCTGAGAGCAGCCTCTGAAGTTTTCCCGCCTCAATCAACGTTAAAGCTGAAGTCTGGTTTCTTCGAGCTGACAAATTCGGGATCGTTCTGGCTGTTGAACATAAATATCGCTGCGATGAACAGCAGCGGAGAAAGTCCAAAGCCAACCTTCACCAGATACCAAAAGTAAGTCATACCAAACATGGAGCCACTTGCAGCTTCCTCACCCGCTCCCCCCGCCTCTGCGCCTGGCTCATCAAATGACGCACTGCCTCCACCGTCTCCGTCGTCATCCTCGTCTCCTGCCACCATCACGAAGTGCAATGCAAATACTAGACAGAAGGCGAGAGCTCTGCACAGAAGGTTCATCATTTGCCTCCCTGATAAAGATGCCCGCCTCATCATTGTCAAGAACTTATTGACGAGGGTGAATTGAGCCTGTGTTCTGAATACCCAGGAACCACAATCGCAGGGCGGTTACCCAACCTCCGACGAATTGCCGAAATCTCACCAGGCAGCCAATGGCAGTTCTCGACAGAAAGCCGAACTCAGTGTATTAGGATCTTTCCCCAGACTCTCAGAGTCCTCTTAGCACGCAAGAAAACTGATGCGTATAAAAGCTATGGGGGTCATCAGAGGACGTCCTCCTCGATCGGAAAACTTCAAAACTGCAGCCTCCGATGGGCTTTAGACCTCTGCAGGCTGCATGGTAGAGGGCGGAGGCGGCGGCTCAGCCGCGCGGCTGACGAACTTGAGAGCCCCATGCACCCCCCCGTGCATGTATGGGCCCCTTCCAACAAATAACTTAAAAAAGAAACTTCAAGATTCAATCATTGTTGTTTTGTCATGAAAAAACCCTCAATCATCATTGTTGTTTTGTTGAATTAAGACACGAAACGAGTTGCAATGAGTTCCCGAAAGTTTTTTCTATCGATATGTCCTATATGCAGCACTAGATAGTAATGATGATGATGATGACTCATGCATTGCATGATGGCCTATAGACCGATTAATAATAATAATAATAAGAAGAATAATAATAATAATAATAATAATAAGAAGAAGAAGAAGAAGAAGAAGAAGAATGTAGGGGGTTTAATCCTTGACCGAAGCCTGGTAATACAATAAATACTTTTCGCTTATGACCCGATATTTTTGGTAAAAATTCAACGCTCTCATATATATATTATTATCAATAGTCTCATATATACGTTATCACTAGCGTTATCATGAATAGTCATTAACTTCAATAATCAATGATACTATCACTAACTACAACTAAGCCAATGGTAGCTATTAGAAGAGATTGAATTGTCTTCAAGTTCTTTACGCTTTTGGCATAGGTGTAATAAGCATTAATACGTATTCCAGAATATCCAAATATTCCTTAATCCGACCTTTAAATATCTTTAATTCATGCACATAACTATGTTTAAATTTTATTTTAATTTATTTCAATTTGATACATTTATTCCTTAAAAGCGTTTTTAACTAGGTTTTAGACGAGGCAGCGACATGTTGTTGAATCAACACAGAAATTGACTGTAGCATACTCAGAGACTAGGAAAACCACTGACCAGTCCTTATAGGTGTCGAAACACAGTACACTGATTTGGCAACAACTCACCGACAAGAAGCGAAAGACAACGCAACAAAAACAGCTACATAATACCACCACGTGTTCTTGCAGGAGGGGCTTGCATCGCTGTGTCTGCCTCAGTCTTGGCGCATCAGCGTACAAACCGCACCCACCACGCGGAACGACGAAGACTTCGTCAAGCTCCCACATCACTCGCCCTCCGTCCCAACCCCTCCCTTTGAATTCTCTGTATAAATTCGCACCAAGCAGTCTCGTTTCCCTCGAACCCCCAACCCCACCCCTGGCAGCCACACACCGCATGCATGCTGTCAACAGCCCGACGGTCACGCAACCAGAGCGACTCCTCGCGCTTCTTTCGCAGGTCCTCTCCAGTGCGGGAAAGTAAAGAGCATACTACAGGAGGAAAGAAGGATGGAGGCCAATGGCAACGGCTAGAGGCGGCGAGAGAGTCATGCACTACACGATGCAGAGAACTCCCACTCACCCCTACCTCTTCATAATAAGTCTGTACAGAGAGCAGACAACACCAGACAGAACAAAATGCGACGAGACAAGGCACCCTGCATTCGACAAACACACTCGATCAATCAGGACCAACTCATCGGAACTCTCCCCCCACCAATACATCGCCCGATCAAATCAGAGACCCCCCCCGCCTCCGGCTGGCGGCAGCACTTCCCGAGAGTACAGGCCGAACGTCCGCCCCTTCCCCTGCCGACGCGACCAGACTCCAGTCATAACGTGCCTGCACGCATCATGCAGACGCTCACACAGTCACAGAGATTCATTTGATCAGTCAGCTTTTCTTTGTTTGTCGTTCCCATTTGTTCCCATGTGTTTGCCCTCCCAAATATTTAGACAGACAGGACTCAAGTGAGGTGCACAGCAGATGAGACGGGGAGACAAGAGGAGATTGTTCACAAAAAGCGATGATTAAATACTTGCATGCCCGCCTGCCTGCCGGACCCCTGCAGATCCGCTTGATGACGAATTTCACTGAGAGAGAAGTGCCTGCGAGTAGCAAATAATCAGTGTGTCGATGTCTTCTCTCTCGATCGTCTATGATTGACTGACTGACGGACCCCCTGGGTACTTCCACCTCTCCCGTTTTGATGAGTGCCTTGGACCTCGACGCTTTGTCCTTGTCGCTCTCAGGGATCTGCCCTCCCTCCTGCTTCGTCAGCTTCTCCTCTCCGAGAGACCCAGAGGTCTTCTTCAACTCACAACAACTGCATGCATGCGCACAAGAATATTCAGACAAAAAAGTCATTCGTTCCCTGAGCAATTTCTCTTTTTCAGGAAAAAACAAAGGATTCTCTCACATCAGAATCCTCAAGCGAAAGGGGCGTAGACCACTCAGGAACACACGCGCTCATCAACACGTGCACAGACCGACAAGCGTCTGAAATGAAAACGGATGATCGATCGATCATAAGTCAAAAAGGCAGCAGAAGAAAAGGCACAAGACGGAAGGAAGTCTGAAAATCCCCTACTCCGCTCTTCCCACTCGAAAAGAGAATGAAAAAAGGCCTTCCTTACTGACGTGAATTTAAACCAACGGTCCTCCAACTTGTTCGAGTGCTCTGCCTCCCATCTGCGCGCAGGAATAAGAAAAAAGGAGCAAAGAACGCAGTAAAGGAAAAAGTCACAGTCTACTTTCAGCCAGAACATATGCAAGAAGGAAGGGTAAGGAAAGGAAGAAAGCAAAGAGAAGCAAAGGCAAGCTTTCATGCTTATTTCGTTGAACCTTCAGAGGCCCCAATTTTTTATTTTTTTTTCTTCGAAAAAGCTGCGCTCTTTCCGCATTCACTGAATTCCATCTCACTGAGAGAGCTCGACTCGATTGAGTCAATTGACACAAAACACGCTGACCTGCAGATGATCTTATTTCCGGGACATTTCCTCTGCCAGGTCGCCCCATCGTTGTCCTTCACATCGTCCAGCTGGGGAGTCTTTGAGAGCTCTGCAAAGTCGTCCTGGTCGACATCGGGGCCGTTCTTCATCTCCGCACACTGCAAGGAAGGACAAATGATGGACGAACAAGCGAAGGAAAAAATGACATTGGTGAGCAAGGAAGGCGCTCATTCAAAGTTGATTTGCACACTGACGTCAACTTCTGTGTTCAATCCAGCCTAAAATTTGCCAGCTCAGGACTGCACCCGATTTCACACAAAGACGCCCATGCAGACTCACATGCACAAAAATTGACTGATCGAGAGACTCACTGACTGACTGACCCTGAAGTAGAACTCGTTGTCGCCATCGTGGGAGTTGTACCTCCACTTCATGCCAACCATCGAGTTGGCGATTCTCATCTTCTCCTCCTCCTGCTTTCGGGTTCTTTCCTCCTCCTCCTCCTCCTGAGCAAGGGCCCCGGAAGAGGAGGAAGAGGAGACGCTCTGCTCGCGTGTCTCTCCTTCTTCCGTCTCCGTCCCCGTCTCGGCTCCTGACAACGCAAGTACTGTCTCGTTCCCTCTGCTGCGTCTTTCTTTTTCTTCTTCGAGGTCCGTGTCGCTCTTCTGTGGGATTTCCTTTTCTCCTTCATGCGCCTGCGGATAAATGGAACAAAACACAATTGAGGAAATGCGTTCAGGAATGCGAAGTGGGGCGAACTGGATCCATGTCTTGGCATTTCGTTTTGACCTCAAGCGACAACAGAAAGAACATTCTCTTCATTCACACAGAAGGTTTCTCACTACAACGAGAGACGCCTTTGCGCCTTCATGAGAGAGCAGGAAAACAAACGCAGAAGCTGCCGCCGTTGAAGACATTTCAGATATTACGTGGATGAGAACAGACCGTTTTCTGCTGCATGAGGAGGCTGCTGCTGTCGTAGCACTTCTTGAAGGTGAAGTCGACCCTCTTGTCTCTTTTATTGACACTCGCTGTCCAATTCTCAAAGGGGACCACCTGGAGAGCCTTCGAGAACTGGGGGGGCTTGCAGCCTGCCCCCACAAATTCCTCTATGATCCATTCCTGCAGGCGGAGAGGGGAGCACGGATGAATGCAGCCATAGGGATGGAAAAGATACGAGACCTGTAAGAGCGTCAAGATGGGACTTTACGCACGTGCAGAGAGAGAGAGAGAGAGAGAGAGAGAGAAAGGAAGATAGATAGATAGATAGATAGATAGAGAGCGACACAGACAGAGACAGACAGAAGGAGAAATGAATCTACCTGCTCGATGCCCCCGTCACAGGGCAGAAGAACCAGCGGTGTTCCTGCCTTGCACGAGTCGCTAGCTGGTTGGAGACAGTACATGTCGTATCTGCAGGGACTCATTCATTGAGGACTTCAGTCAGCACTCATGCAGATTGAACGCATACTGACTCTGCATTAAAGTAAGTTCTATTGCCAGTTGCGCCTGTATTTTGTTCTCTTCTTCATGCGGGAAAACAAGTTGTAGTAACACAAACGGAAGGTCAGACAAAAGAAAATGTGACCAAAGACCTGGAGAACGAACGATCTTGAAGGGCGAAAGGCGCAAGCACACATGCGAGCAGGAGGAATAAACATCAAAACAGAACACGTGCACCTAACAAACAGACAAAAAACAAAGAAACTAACGAACCTTTCAGTAACGGTGACCTTAGCGTTCCCTGCGACCCTGGTTGCGAAGATGGGTCTCTTCCACTGGAGGTGCAGGCCGTCCCATCCCATCAGAGCCTTGTACGGTCTTGAGAGGTCCCTCACAGCTCTGTATGCAGCGCTTCTCTGGTCGCCTGACACTCCTGCAGGTCCTTTTGAGAGGAAGTTCTCGAGGCTGGCCTTGTCGGAAGGCTTCGCGAAGTCCTCCTTGCCCATCTCACTCAGCAATCCGGAGGCCTTCAACTTCGCGGCCTGTTTCCTGCCTTCTTCTTTCTGCCAGGAGGGCCGGGAGCAGAAAGAAAAGAATCAACACGTTGAGATCAAGACAGGCACACTTTTCAGCGCAAAAGACAAGCGCAGATTTCAAGCAGGGATATAAGCCGCCGCACACACACGACACGTACAGCAAATAACCCCTTGCAAAGCCCACGCATGAATTGATTCCTCGGGGCTGGCTTTCGTCTCAAAGCGGATCCAGGATACTGTGTGGAGGACGCTGAGAGACAAAAGGGAGGCGGCTGATTCGATTCAGGCTGCAGTGAAGCGCCTTCAGAAAGTACGTAGAGAATGGTACCAAAAGACTCTTCGGCC
Organism: Chromera velia; assembly: GCA_018398765.1. NCBI lineage: Eukaryota > Chromeraceae > Chromera > Chromera velia. The sequence goes on from JAHBMJ010001661.1 coordinate 17,840, forward strand.
AAGTAAAAGGTTGGCCTACCAAAAACCACTCTAAAGCCAATCAACTGACCTGTCCGGTAAATTGAATGAGTGCATCTGCGAGGTCAGAGCCCCGTCTGCATTTGCCGCTTGAAAGAAGAACCACGTCGTCCTTCTTGTAGGCAGGTTGGCAGCTCGTGTCTGGTGTGTCGCCGTCGTCTGTCTTTTTTGCAGCCACAGAGACAGACAGTGCGCTTTGAGCTGCCTGAGTCGTTGTAGTTCTGCAAAGCGGAAACAAAAGGAAGAACAGCGGACAAGGGAGAGAGCAATAAAATGTATGCCAGCTTCCCCGGCCAGAGTGGGGAGGAAACGCCGCACGGCAGCCTCATCTCCAAAATTTACAGACAGTGATTGGTAGAAAGAACGTGAGAGCACATGCAGCCTTTTGATTTGCAGGTCCGCGTCTGTCGGCTCACTGCTCTCTTGCCTTATTTCTAGGGAAGAAGGAAGTGGGCGACACATACGTTCTGTCTCCAGTACGTCCTCTCCTTACATTCGACTGACTGACGTGGTCCCCTCCCTACAATAGAGCGCCTCCGCATCCACCCCGTCGTTGGCAGTCATGCACAGGCCCTCTCCTGTCTGCTGCTCAAGAAATCTCCTGAAGAAACGGAGACGCGCAGTCACGTCGTCGCACTCCACAAGCTCCAAACGACCAGACTTCACACCGGCACATGTCGCGATCTGAAAACGCAAAAAGGGTGGAGAGCCCGACTTGATTCGAAATTTCAATACCAACGTGCACACAGTCACATGCAAATTTATGCGTTCATTCAGTCGTCCATTGGCGCATGCATACACAAACAGGTGCGTATAATAAAAACGAATGGAAGAAAAGCAGAGAACCACTCTGGTGACATCTGCCCCAAATGCGCCTGTCTCTGTCCCTTCCATCGTGCCCTTGCACCTCCTCTCGTTGCACTTTCCACCCTTGTAAACACCCCATATTATTGCTACCCGACCTGATAAGGCGACTTTTTGTACCGCATGCGGAACGTGCCTTTGGGAAGCTGGGTCAAGCCCTTGACGACCTGCAAAGAGAGAGCATTCAGCAGGCAACCAAGCGAGTCCGTCCAGTCCATCCAAAAACGTCCAAGACACATTGGACAGGAAGGCATGAGAGGGATCGAGGCAAACAACTTCATTCATTCTATAGGCATCAGGGGCTTCTGAGACAGATGACTATCTGACCCTCTCTCTTCCTCTTCGACCGACCGACCAACTACTTCGAATGTCAAGTGAAAAGAAGGGAAAGAAATGGGACGGCGGTCTGCCTGGAGTCTGAACGAAACCTGGCAGTCAGGAGGCTGTCTGACCTCGATTGCGTGCAGCTGTGCGATGTATGTGCTCTTGGAGTCTTCAAAGAATTCCCTCTCGATCAACGTGCCCTGAGAGTCCAACCCCACCATCTTGACCATGTGGCACCCTGAGGATAGACGGAGACTCTTCTCTGCCTGCTTCTTGTCCATTGCCTCGTAGACGTCGTCTGCGGTCTGCAAGGAAAGCATGGGGTTGTGGGGAGAGAAAGAGGGAGGGACGCTTATGTGGGCACGCATTCAGTTGAGCATGATAAGAGATGACTGGGGGGATGGCGGCAAAGAACATTCCTTTAGAACAAAGCGAAGAGGTCAGACAGAAACAAAGGAAGCAAGAAAAGGAAAGCCGAAGAAGTCTTCCATCTACAAGGACAGCAGATGCACGTGCCTGATGTTCATTTCATGTACACTTCGCCTGTCACCCTACAAACAGTCGTCGCGTCCCGTGTCCCCCTTTTTCATCACTCAAAAAAAACATTCGAAGTCGACTGACGGACCTCATCGGAATCTGAAGCGATGGCTTTGTCCCCTTGTTGGGCCCTGCAGAAGAAAGGGATTTATTTGTTCGTTTCAGACACCATCGAGACAAACAGAATTGACGTGTGAAGGGGTTCTTTCAAGCAGAAGAAGGAAAACAGAAATGCAAAAATCTCGCGGCTTGCCGACGACACGACATTGATCTTTTACGACAAAAGAAACAAACAGGCGCAGAGAAAAGAGGAAGACACAGGGAGTAGCATCTTTCTTTCTTTCTTGCTTTCTTTTTTTCTTTCTTTCTCATCTGACCTGTTGAGAATTTTTGCAATTGAAGAATCATCAGGTACAAAGTTGAGGGCGTCGTCTGCGGAGACCCCAAACACTCCCGGCTGGAATTTTTTGCTGTTCCCTTTGAACTCGGGCTCTGCGAACACCTCAGCGAAACACTTCACCTCACACTCCTTCCCCCCATTTCCCCATTCAAGAATATTCCCCACAGAATCATATTTACAGTTGATGCCCGCAGGCAGACCCCGCGCCTTCATGTAGTCAGTGAGTGCAGCTTTGATATTCGACCGCAACTTCTCAAACCCTTCCCTTGTCTCCTTATAGAACTTCTCTCTGTCCCCTGCCCCCACAGTCCCATTCTGCCAAGCCACCACAGACTCAAACTGCCTCCTGAACCCTAGATCAAACACTGACAAAATGTCCACAGTCGAATACCGCACAGGCATAGGCATCTGCTCGACCGACTCGGCCCACGAAGGCCAATCTTCCTCGTCTGCTGGAGGCACCCCACCAACCACAAAGGTCTGCTCCTTCGACACAGACTTCATCGCTCGGCCTATCTGACTGTTGCGGCTCTCCTCCTCCTTTCCGTACTTTGCGGCTGCAGTGATACTGATTCCCTCCGTGCCTGTCGCAGTCAGAGACCCCGTCTGAAACAGACTGCTGTCACTGTCGTCGTCATTCGTCTGCTGCTGCCACGATTTGTTCTCAAGTGCAGCAAGTGAGGCTCCCAGACGACTCACCTCAACGTCGTCATCACCCAGATTGAAGCTGCTGTGCCTCCACGGGCCCTCAGCGCAGAATTCTGCAGTCGTACTTTGGGAAGCTGTGCTCTTCGTTGTGAGAGAGGAAGAGACAGAGGGGAGCGAGCGAGAGACGGAGTCTACAGCAGAGAGGACAGCAGGGGAGAAGGGATCTCTTCTTTGGATCACCTCTTCTGCAATGGATGCAGCGGTCCTCCTTTGCTCTTCTCCTGCTTTCTGGGGCTTAGGGGAAAAGATCTGATTCTGGTGTGCAGGGAAAGCAGGGTCCCCTGTCAGGATCGACAGGACGTCCGTGGGGCTGCCCTGAAGGCCTTCCTCCGAGGCATCCGTTGAAGAGTGGGACCCCTCTGTCTGGGTCTGCACACTGTCCCCTGTCTGTAAAAGAGAGACGAGGGCTTTTCTCCTTCTGGGTGTGATCCCGGGGGCGTCTTTGATCTTCTGCGCATCGAAGAAGCCGGCAACCTTGGTGCCCTTCCCGACGATGCAGTACTCTGCATTGCAGTCGTCTGGGTCGGGTTCGAGCTCGGACTTCAGTTTCTTCCCCACCGCTATTGAGGCTTCGATGTCTCTCTCAAAATTGGAGGTCGACGTCTTGGCCCTCTCCATCTCATCGTCCTTCACAGACACGACGTGACGTAGACGCGCTCCGACCTGCACTCGTACACACACACGTGGGCGGGATGTATGAAAACAAAGAATAGAACAATTCCTTGCTCAATGCATCAAGCAGCAAAGTGAGGGATGAATCCCCAGCCAGCTCTCATGCAGAGCAAAAGTAAGCAGGCAATACCTGCCAAAGAGTGCTGGACAACAAAATCTACAGCGTATCTAGACAGAATCCTCAGTGCCACCATTTGCATTTTTGTGTCGGGGGTGTATTTTTTCTGTGTACACTACGTACGATTTCCTGCCTGCCTGCCTTTTCTCGGTAATTGCCGACCTGCAGCTCTGTGATCACGTGGGTGCCGAAAGTCTTAAAGAACTTCTGGAAGGCTTTGAAGTCGTCGTTACAATCTTTCGTGCCTCCACACACCTGCAGGTGAACCAAACAAACAAGCAGTCAGTCTGTCTAAATTTTCGTGCGCATGGACGTATTCAGGCTTGACTGCTGAACACGAAGCCTCGTTTTCTACTGTGCCTTCAAATCTTCTATCAAAATGCACAAAAGCACGACGAAGAATGCCACAGAAAGAGGAGTGAGCAGACTGAACAAAAAAGAACCGAGACTGACCGCATTGCAAGTCGAGTAGCCCCGGAGGTGCACCTGTTCCTCCACCCAGTCTGACAGCTTCTGCCTCTTCTTCACCTGAAAGGAAACGAAGAGAAAGGGAACAGGATGCATGCATGCATCAGGGGAGAGTGGGCAAACAGACGAAAGGCCATTCGACAAAAAGACAACAACACCAAAGACAAGGACAGAAAGAGAGTTTCTGATTAGGTTCGGCATGTGCATCTCCGCCTTCTCGCATGACACAAGCCGAGCAACGATTTTGTTCTAGACTCACGCAGCTCCCCCTTTCTTTCAGCTGCACTACTTGTCTATCGTATCTTTTCATTTGGCAAAAGAACACAGCCTGCCGACCTGTTCGAGAGTGAGGGACCCTTTCACCTTCAGCCTGTACCACCTGGGTGTTGTATCTGAGCTGATGCGGTAGAAGGTGGACCTGCTGAAGTCGTCAGGGAACTCAGGATCGTAGCACTGGCACTTTCCGTTCTTGCCTCTGTGCTTGGAGCCTATCTCCTCGAAGCAAGAGTTCGGGCTGGCCTGCTCGGCAGGACTCAGGAGCCCTCCCTGAAGATTCACGTACCTGCAGACAGATCGAGAAGAAAGGAAGGGACACCGGAGGCATGTCGTCTCAGAGCGATGTTGCACAGAGTGGAAAAGGAAGGAAGGGGAGCGAAGAGGTACTCGCACTTTGGAAGGGGAAGAGTTCCTTCATCTACACCCCCCGACCCACCGCTTGCACTGCTTGCAGTCCACATATTTTTCGGGAAGCGAAACGAGGGCCTTGATCACCTGCACATCAAAACAAACAAGTGAGAAAAGGAAGTGACCACACATGCAGACAGCGTGGCTGAGGCAACTTTCGGCTCTGAGGCAGCACTGGTTCAAGCAGGCTTCCGTTTTCGAAACATTTGCAAGTAAGTGCTTGCGCACTATTGGCCTTCGGACCTGGTCCCGAAAGGACGGATAAACCTCTGAAAACATGAACCCCCCCCCAAGTTCAACCCTTCCCTCTCACCTCAGCAGTGGGTTTCCAGGGCATGTAGGGGCTCATGTTGGCCTTATAGAGGACGCAGTATGCAAGGATTTGCATCTCCGTCTCTCTGGACCTCTGGAGTCTCTCCACCTCCTCCGAGCTGGCCTGCGTGAACGAGGCGCCCCCCCCCACCTCCACCTGGAAGGAGAAGACACGAGCAGAAGTCCAAAACGCGCATGCACACAACAAGAACTGACTGGACTCATAGAGTGCCTCTGTGGGGCTGATCTTCTATCCAGACACTGAGACTTGAGACATTCGCGCACACGGACAGTTCGCACTGAAAAAGAGAAACGAAACAGCGACACATGTACGTGCAGATCGAGCCATGCCGACCCAATCCAGCTTTCCCTTTCAACGATCTTTTGGAGGGACAAAACGATCGAGGATCTGACAGACCGAGACAATGTTTGAGTAGGCGAATGCAGCCGATGCGGCGATGTTGTTCACAGAGCTGGCGGATGATGCGTAGGACTGTGCGTCTTCTATCTCCTGCATCTGAGAATTCCTGTAGCAGCTGTAGGTGGGGATCACGTGGGCCTCCGTGGCTCTCTGCCACTTCCCGTCGGGGGTCACCTGGTCGTTGCCGCTGCCCCAGGAGAGGGCGATGACGGGGTTGCGGAATCCGGGGTCCACCTGCAAATTTGCATGCGAGGAAGGGACACAACAAAAATTTTGTATGGAGGAAAGCTTGCGACAGGAAATGAATAAGAGGGCAATTGAAGGACAAATGCGCCAATGAGGTGAGGTTGTTCAGCCTCTGCACATCCCGGCCAGTTGGCAGAGGCATGCACGTCAATTATGCAACAGGGGTCAGGGGTGAAACGACGCATGCAGTGTGTAACCATCCAGCACAGTTCTTTCTTCCCCTCCCTACACTACAGACACAAATACGTAAAGAGTGGTGTGGATGCAGAAAAGAGATCGGATCAAAAGTGTGTTCATTCCCTCCCTCCCTCCCTCCCTGCCACTGACCATGGTGCCCCCAGGCTCCCCCCACACATTCCCGCTCATGAGGTCATACCCCACTCCGAGGTAGTCTATCGAGGGGGGGTTGGGAATCAGCTCCAGAGGTTTCCATGAGGTCTGGTCTGTGTAGTCTACCTTCAACGTGTGGGAATACTTCGCGCCCCCCCCACTGGATGAGTTGCTGTCGAACCAGTTCTTTGATTTCGCCTTTGATGATGCGTCGTTGGAGGAGGAGTCAGCAGAAGTCTCCTGCAGGAAGGGAGAGGGGAGAGGGCAAAAGAGAACTGCATGTGCAAAAGGAACGTAAAGTTTCGCTTCACCATGGAACGAGGTTTGCGAGAAATGCAGGGAAGTAGACAGAAAAGGACAGAGCGCGTTGTCAAAATCAACGGGGCAGCAGAGCGACGTGACTGTCGACGGCACGAAATGGACGAGAGACGTGAAAAAAGAAAAGAAGTGACCTTCAATTTCTGGTCGGGCGAAGCATTTGTCTTTTTCGGGTTTTCTGTCTCAACAAGGGACGCAACCTGAGATTGCGGGGTCCTCCTGTACCCCGCCCCGCTCCTGCGGCCAGTGAGAGATGCCAACTCTTCATCATGTGCCTGATGGATGAGGGACGCAAGATCGGTCCCAGAGAGACCGTAGAAGGCAATGAGACGGTCCTCCAACGTTGGCGTTTTGGCGCTCTGAGCCGAGAACGAAGGGTCTGCCGAAGGAAGGATCGACTGGTGACTCGTCACCTTGGCATGGGATCTGAAGTGTTCTCTTTCTTCTCTCTCCCTCTCCTTCTCTGCTGCCTGCACGCTCTCTGACTCCACCGCTAAGCTCGTCTCAAGCAGAGACTTCACTGACGAAACCCCGGCGTTGTCGAACGTTGCCCGACTGCGCCCCTCCAGAGGCTGATAGCACCCGAGGAACCCCAGGTGGGCCTCGAAGCAGCAGTTCAACTCGCGACAGGCGCTTTGTTGGGACTTCCAGTCAGCAGTCAGGAGGGCATCCTTCTTGTAGAAGAACGCGCCGCAGGGCTTCCTCGTGGCCGCGTCGATCTGGCACTGTGGGTTCGTCTGCAAGATCGACGGCGGGGTTGTTGAGAGTAGTACAGTACAACTGACAGATAAAGCTGAGGTACTCAGCAGAGAGAGAAGTCCCGACTCAGTTCTCTTCCATGCTCTATCTTTTGCATCTCCTCTTTCTCAGGAAAGGATGCAGAGTGAGAGTTGATAAACGATTTTGATTCCGTCATCCCCATGCAAGAGGGAGGGAAGTTGCATGGCGCCCACAAGGAATGCTTTGGAGAAAGCAGGAGAGAGAGAGAGAGAGATGAACGACAGGAAAGATGAAAATGCAGAGAAAGATAGAGGGTTTCAAGAAAAGGTAACTCCCCCCCCCCCACCTCGAAAGCCGTCTCTGGGAGAACAATCTTCCCGCACGACACTCCGTCAGGTTGCAGCTCGAACCCCCACTTGGGACACTCACAGGAAGCCTCGTTGCCGCTATGCCGCCCGTCTTTGTCGAACTTGGCGTGAGAGTTGCATCTGCATGCAGGTCAAACAGAGGAGAGAAGAGAAGAGAAGGGATCCATGGGGTCGGACTGAGCATGTTATGTCAGCACTCAAAATGTACATGTGATCAACGAACCAAGAGGCAAAAGAGCGGAAACAAGGAAGAACGGAATTAAAGGACAGAAGCCGGGACAGAGGAGCATGTACACTTTCGCGCTTCAGGATGGTGGGATGGATGCACATCAGCGGGCCCACTCCAGGTCCTCTTGGATGGAAAAGAAAAGAAGCGAAAAAGTCCATAGATAAAGAGTTCCACACAGATGCACTCCCACATAGTGGGAATTAAGGAAGAGAAGACTGCCTGACTTTGCATGACATCCCTTGACCGTGCAGACGTCCAGATACACATCGTCCCCTATCCATTTGGGTTTCGGGTTCGGGGGGTATTTGTTTGTGTGTCCATGGTTGTACATCTCCAGCCACCCGTTGCCCTCAAACTCCCACACACGCCCCTTGAGAGGCCCATCCGACCCTCCCTGCACAGTCAGCTTGGAGGGAAACCAGCCGTCTCCTGACTTGGCAACGAGCCGGAGGGCGTTGACACGGAAGTCCAAATTGTCAAGCAATTCGGGAAAATTCGTCACCACAGGTGCACTTGTCTTTCCCTTTCCCATTTCAGCTTTGCCGAGCTTGAACGGTTTGGAAAGACAGTGGTCGGGAGCCTCGCAAAGGTACACCTCCACTGTCCCGGCACAGCCAGAGTCAGCGCTCTTGTCGTCCGTCGCCACAACCAACTCCAGCTTCGGCCCCACCTGCATGCGGACGGACACAGTCGCACATAGAACAACCGGTGCGTGCATACGCACACACACAAGGACCATATAGAGAGGGAGTGGGGGTGTCTGTCGCCTGAACCAACGAGATTGTTTGTGCCTCTGCAGCAAAGAAAAAGACGCTTGAACGCTCCCGCAGATCTCTGCGATTCCCCTTCGACAGTCACAACCGCACAGAGCCACAAACCGTCTTTCTGACTTGACTATCTGACCTGGAAGTCCGGCTGGTAGCATCCCAAGAATTCCGGTTTGGCCTCGAAGCAGCACCTCAGGGCTTCGCACTCTGCCTGCTGGGCCTCCCACTCCCCCAGCCAGAGGGCGTCGTCCTTGTACAGCAGAGACCCGCACTCCTTTCGGGAATCGATCGGGACGTCTCTGCAGGCGATTAATTGCATTCCATGGCCAGGCTCCAAGAATCTTAATTGCATTCCATGGCCAGGCTCCCAGAATCTTAATTGCATTCCATGGCCAGGCTCCAAGAATCTCATCAGTCCGAAGTGTGCACCCCACTCACTGACAAAACAGTACAGAGAACCTTTCTGAGCGTCGGAGATCAGGGGAGAGCTCTTTGCAGAAGAGAGTTTACCATGGAAAGGACACAGAGAAATTCGCACAGTGCGAAAAAACAAAAAGGATCCAGAAAGCGCAAGGAGTAAGTTAATCAAATCATTTCTCGATCCCCGATATGAGTCTTTGCCGCGTTTTCGCATGTGACACAGAGATGCATAGATAAAACCCCGTGTACGGATTTAGTGCCGGTTTGCCTGCCCTGCCCACCTGCATTGTGGTTCTTCCGTGATTGCAGACTTGGGCAGGAAAGTGAAGCCGCACGTTTTCTTGTCTTCGAGAAGTTCTTGTCCCTTCCTCTTGCACAGACATTCCGCCGCGTTGTACTCGTGCCTTCCTTCCCCGTCGAAATGCGGAAGGAGACGGCAGCCCTCGGCACACTGCATCCAAAAAGGGAGGGAAAACAGGGACAGGGACGTGCATCAGAGGGTATTCCCAAATCAAAAACGCATTAATTCCAGAGTGACACACACAACATAAAGAGGTCCGAAAAAAAAAAAAACAGAATATCCTCCAGACATGCAGGGAAATTGACGGACACCACCGCAAGAGTAATCTGCGTGCCCACATTGTTGCATGCCAGTCTTTTTGAATTCATTTCTCTGCACATTCCCCTCTCGACGCACCTGCGCGACGGTGCAAGCATCCAGGTACACCTCCTCTCCCGTCCATGCCACAGGAGGGTCGCTCGGGTACCCCCCCTTTCCCCTTCCTCCCTTCTCGAGCCACCCCCCTCCAGTGAACTCCCAGGTCCTTCCTGAGAAGGGAGCGGAGAGACCCTCAACGAGGAGACGGGTGGGGTACCATGCATCTCCTGACTGTGCGATGAGCTTGATGCCGTTTAGGCGGAAGTCTGCGTTGTCCCTCAGCTCGGGGAAGTTTGAGACGACACGCACACTCATCTTCCCGCTCTGCAGGAGGGAGAGGAGGCAGACTATGAAGTCAGAGAGGAAGGCAAATATGAATACAACAACAGAGAAAACAAAGTACTCTGAAAACATAAAAAAAATGACTTGCAGAGCAGACCTTTTTTCTATCACAATCGCCCGCCTTGACAGGGAGTGAAGGCATCTCGCTGTGCTGGATCACCAGGCAGGCTCATGCATGGACAAGAAGCATGCAGGAGAAAAATGAGGAGAGAAAAGGAGACATGCACCCACCTGCAGGTGGAGGCTCCTGAGTGTGAGAGCATCTGACAGGCACTGTTGGGGGCCCTCGCAGAGGAAGGCGGAGACGGGACCTGTGGAGGCGGCAGCTGGGAGTCCGTGAGTGGAGACGGAGAGGGCCAGCCGGGGCCCTGCGTGGGTCCTGTAGACGCGGTGGACCTGGATCCGGTCTGAAGGCAAATCGAGAGGAGATGGAAGAGCAACGCAGACTGATTGTTGCAGGTGTTGGATGCATGCTTACACAGCCGTAGTTCCATCTGTCTGCTTGTGTGTGTGTGTGTGTGTGTGTGTGTGTGCGTGTGTGTGTGTGTATGTGTGGGTGCTTGCGGCACGCTCTCTTTCTCTCTCTCACACACACTTTCTTGTGCTGCTGCGCATGTGTTGTGTATCTTCACATTCCTGCTCTGCGTTTCTGCTTTTGTGTCTTATTTTCTGACTTTTGGTGAGAAAGAATGTCCGATAAATAGTGACTCAGCACAGCAGAATTACTGCAAGGACAGACTCACTGAATAACTAACCGCCGCCCGTCTGTAGAGATTGGAGGTCCGGGGCTCGAGCGGGATCAGCAGCCAGCCAGGCAGAGACATTGAAGTGGACTGCAGAGAAGCGAAGACAGGCCAAGAAAAATCAACAACGGAACCAGTTCCTGAACGGGTGCACAAATTCTTTCACCCCCTCTTTCTTGAGTCCTCTCGCTACTTTGCTTCGGCAAATCAGACCGACAGATCAAGGGACGAAAAAAGATGAATCCTCGAGGAGGGACAGCCAGACATGCGATCAGTTTCTTTCTTTCGCTCTGAATCCTTTTTTTCTTTCTCTTCACACAAACACAATAGCGCATGCACATACAGATAGATAGATACATGCACCTAGCTGCGATCAGACAGACCTGGAGGGCCCAAGTCAGTCCGGAAGGCCACCCACTCGCACCCCCACGCGTCCAGTCCTGCCTCCACTGGCGCCACCAGAGCCAGCTCCAGGGGGTCAAAATCCAGTCTGTCGGTGATTGCCCCCCCCTCAAAGTTCTGCACAGACCCCGCCTTCAGACTCGAAACATCGATGTCAGGAAGGCAGCCCCTGTCGTCGCACACACGCAGCTTGAACGGCCCTGCGCTCGCTGCCGCCGGAACATCCAGAGTCTTGATCTCCACCGTCACCTTCACACCCTTTACCTGAAAGAAAGCATACAGGCAGCAGAGGATTGCCTCATCGCTGCATGCAACAAAATGTGGACGCACGGAAAGGCGAAGCGTTGCGAAGGGAGAAGAAAACTCCCACAGAAAGCCGGCAACGAAAGAGGAGAAAAACAATCTGATTGCCCGATTGCCTGGTTGACTGACTGACTGACAGGTAGATAGAACTCTGGTTGCACGAAGTCTGGGGGGGTCTCTGCAGCCTTTGCGTCGATCTGGAGGTCCTCCACTGCGGATGCAGGGGCAACCCACCCATTGGCCCACAGAAGAGGGCCCTCCGTATCTGGAGGCACAACCACCTCTCCCCGATTGTTCACCAGGGGCTCTGTCTGCATGAATACTTGCACTGCTGCGACAAACCACGGGTCTGATCCCTGTGTCTTCAGCTGAACACCCGCAACCGCTGCATGGAGACTCCGCGCGGCGTCGCCACTCAAAGGGCCCAGACGGTCAATGGACCCACCAACAGACTGTGCGCCGCCACCAGACCCAGAATCCAAGAACCTCAGGGCATCTTCTCGTGAGAGGACCCCGAAGAAATCCTGTGTCGCCCCTGCCCGAAGCCCCTGAAGTCTCACTGCAGACTCAACCCCCACACAAACCGACTCGGCAGGCTTCGGACACACAGACACGAAAATGGGACCGGCAGTCCCGGCTCCTGCAACGGCACGCGTCACCGCCCGGACAGCAAAGGGAATGCCCCCCTCCTGAATGGTCGCTTCTTCTTTCACAAAATTTCCACAGAACTCTTCCTCCGCGCTGCTCACTTTATCCGGTGTTTTTGCGAAGGAACCCTCAATGTTGAACGTTGCAAAGTCGCGGTCTGCCACCGACACCTCAAACGACTTCACCCTCCACGCATCCACATCGTCCACCATGATCATCTGTCCACTCTCCCCGCCCTCTCCTTCTGTATCTTCCTGACCATTCAACCCAAAAGCCTCTGCTCCCTCCTGCACAAGGCTGAGCCCCTTCGCCTGCCCCCCCAAATTCTGGAAGGGGGACCCCACGGCAGTCACCTTCAGAGCACGGAGATGCCACTCGGAGATCTTCACAGAGCCCCCGCCGACAGTCCCGTGGAACTCCTGGACCTCCCCTCGCCTGGGGGCCCACACTCGAACAAAACCAAACGTCCTGGCGTCCTCGCACCTGGGAAGGGAACGTCCATGCGGTGGACGTGACTTTGATTTCAAGAGAAAAATCTAGGACAAGTGTTCACGATGAAAGAGGCGGGCAAAAACGAACATGGACTTGGACAAGCAAAGGCAGAAGTCCTTCTGGTTTGCGATCACGTCGTTGTGATGCAGGTAGACCATAAAATGGATTCAGTTCACTAGAGATACACAGAGGGCTTCTCCACTGCCATGAAGTTGAATAAGAACGATAAATGGATGATCATATCTTTTCTGCCCTTTTCCTGCACTGACTTGATCGGAGCCGTCTCTGCGTTTTGCTTTTGTTCCTCAAAGGAGAGACCCTCAGAGGGGACGGAGGCCCCGCAAAAGCTGAGAAGGAAGGCAGCAGCAGAACCTGACAGGGGATAGTCGGCCTGCAGGAAAGAAGTGAATAGGGGGTGTTCTGGGAGCCAGGCAGGCAGAAGCGCTTTGGGGGAAAAGATCCCATGCATGCGCAAAAGTGCAGGGAGCTCCAGAGAGCTTGGAGAGATTGCCACTCGGTTGCATCATACTCAAATAACCGGAATTTACTGGTTTGAATGTGTGGAAGGGCATTAGATTGAGGGGAAGCTCACGAGCAGTCTGGGAGTAGAAGACCCGGCATGCGTACATTACATGAGTAACAAGGGGGCTCAATGGAGAAAGGTGGAGGAGAGACCGGAGGAAATAGAGAGTGAACTGCGACTGTGCTCACACACACCGTTTTCGTTCGCACCGTGACGGCAGTTTTCGGATGCAGCTTCACCGTGTCCCCCCCCTTGAGGACAAACTCAGGATCATCTGGGCCGAAGGTGACGCCCGTCATGGAGGAGAGGTGAATCTTCAGCCACTCCAGCAGGCAGGGCGTCTTTGAATTCTCGTTCGCCACCTGAAAGCGGGGAAGGTAAGAGGAAACCGTTTTCTCTCGATTTATTTCCTCAAGCGTTGTAGAAGTATGGATCGGTTTTGGAGTAGTTGTGAGCTGGAAACAGCGACATTCAAAAACACAGTGAAGTTTGAAAGGAGTGAAAGCGTATTCACATAAGTCCTCCTACACGAATTCTGGGCTGGCATGGCAAAAAAAGCACTTGGCCTGCCTGGGCTTCACTCAGCCGAGGCTTCCAGGAGCACATCGATGGAGGCAGTCAAGAATCGTCCATCGATCTGACAGAATCTCTGAATGCAGCGAGGCACAGCCTGCAGGGGTCTGTTCTTTTCTCTTCATTCCGACCTTGATGAAGTCGAGCGAGAAATCATCTGAGACCGCAGGGAAGACCCTGGAGGTGCGGGAGATTCCTCTGTCGTCTTTCCTTCCAGGGGGGTCCCTGAAGACGAAGCTCTCCTTCAGACACTTCTCCTTGCCGGTCTTGTCTTTAGAGCACGGGATGACTCGCAGAGGCCCTGCGCAGTTGTCGTCACCCCCAACTGCATGCAATGTTGTCATGCGTGCGTGCGTCGGCAGACAGGGAGGGAGGGAATATTTGGTGTTCAAGAGAATCATGAGGTCTGGCATGGCAATGATCTCTTTCGGCGCATTCCGACGTATGCACTGTCGAAGAGCATAGCCAGAAAAGAAAGTCACTCAGCTTTCAATGAAGGTTCGCTTCTGAGGGATCTCACGTAAAGATTCGGAGGGAAAAAAAAAAAAAAAAAGTCAAAGAAACGAAGCGAGTTAGCGTGTATGACGAATCGGAACAAAAGCGACAATCAACAATAGAGACAGGGCGAGGAGGTGGGTGAGTTCATTGTCAGTCAGTCTCTTCCCTGACTTTTGATTGAAGGCACCAGAAGGGCTGCCGTCGCCATTCCCGCTTTCGAGAGCAGAGTCGACACGAGTGCAAAGTTGGGCTCGCCTAAGTAGGGCCCGACCTTCCACCCGTCTCCCTCCCCTCCCGTCTCCTCTGCTGACATGACGGGGTTGTCCAACCAGCCGTCCACCTCTACAGACAGCTTCTGCTCTCCCAGTTGAGCCCTCAGACTCTTCACAAACCACCCGTCTCCCACTCCCAGCATTGTCACCTGCAGGGGCACACACACGTACACACACACATAGAGAGAGGGGCATGCTGTCTCTGACGCGCGCAGAGCGTCCTACCGCCTAGAGGTTTTATTTTTGGGACCGAGAAAGGCTACCCGAAAGAGGAAGACGGCACTTCTTGCAAGTTGTGCAACTCTTATTGTAATTTCTTTCGGAGAAGGGCGTCTGCCAGTAGACCACTAATGCGAAGACGAAAGACTTTTGCAAGTGCAGCTCTTTTGACGGCTTGGCGTGTTCGCATGCAATGTGCATGCCATCTCACTTACTATTCTCATGCAGGCACAAAAGTCATGCATGCATGCACAGCTCTCTAAACTGACCTGAAGCGCCTGAAGTTTAAACCCACTGGCTGCCAGAAAGCTGACAGAGGTGCCGAGGAAGGTCTGGGTCTCCCCTGCCATCAGGTCCGTCAGCTTCACGGAGCCGTGCAGACACCTTGCACCGGACTCGCAGAAGAGAACCTCCACGGGCCCGGCAGAAGAACACGAAGGGGCGTCGCCTCTCGTTGTCGCTGTGACTGTCATCAGCTCCCCCTTTCGGAGTTTTCTCTTACGTGCGGGCCCGCTGACCTCCTCTGCGCCTTCTCCTGCCAGCTCACCGTTGCCGTCTTCTACCGTTTTCGCCATCGCTTCAACCTCGGTCGCCTTTTTCACTGGAGCAAACCAGTTGTTTGCAAGGGCGATGAACGTCATGTTGTCCCAAATATCTTCCATGTCCGCACTCAGGAACGTGTACGGGTTGGTGTCGGCTGAAAGCGTCTGCAGACAGGGAATGCGGAAGAAATCAGCTCGCATTGAAAAAAGAAAAGAGTCAGTGACCTCGAAATGAAGCACGGGAGGGATACGCCTGGAGGAGAAACGAACAGTGATGAGGGAATTGAGGGAAAGCAGCGCTTTCTTGAAATTCGATTGGGCAGACAGGCATATATGCTCACCTGCACAGCGACGAAGTCCACAAAGACGGGTGCCGCTTGAGAATCCACCACCTCCACCTGGACTGCATTCACACTCTGCAACAGTTCCACTGCGAGGTCTCTGGGTGTGGGGGGCACTTTCGGAGTTCCGGTCGGGAGCGGGAGGTCTACTGGGCACACCACCGTGAGAGGCCTGCCCTCTCTCTTGCTGAAATAGAAGGAGGAAGAAGAAAGAAGCTCTGAGCTCGCTTTGTAGGACGGAGAGCCTCATCAGCAGAGTGCGAAGAGGAAAAAATGAATTCTCTTTGCGAAATCCGTTTTGCATAATGAAGAGAGACTTCGCTGGAATGTAAAGTGATGCTCTCTGTCGAGTCGGATGCAACAAACTGGGGGCACTTCAATAAGGACTGCAGGACGGTCAATTTGAGCAGAGAATATCTAAAGAAAGCATCGAGTGAGTTCAGAAACCTGCGAAGCTTGCCAATTTGCGTTGCAATGGCCTCTCACTGACACATGTGGTTTCGCACACACCTCGACTGACTTGACATAATACACGTCGACCCCATTGGAGTCGCAGACGTCCTCGTCATCGCATGTGGAGATCCGCAGAGGGGTGTCGTCTCTTGCCTGCACCGCTCCCTTTCCGCTTCCCCCCTCTGCCTCTGTTCCTGTCCCAACCGTGGTAGAGGGCAGGGGCGCGGGGGCGAGAGAAATTGGGCCTTCCGGTGATTCCGCCTCTTCCATTTGAACCTTCAAGTGACCCCTGCAAACATAAAAGCAAGAGGGGGAAAGAAGACATCCTCTCACGAAAAGATACTTTTGCAAAAGAGAGAGGGAAAGAGACAACTGCCCAGCGATGCGTCCGTCAACCACTAACCCCACCCCTTGTCTCTTCTACTGACAAAAGTCAACAGATGAGTTTCCTCCCATTGAATAATTCAAAATATCTGCTTCTGAACCTCTCATTCCTTTCTCCCTGCTGATTCTTCTGCTCACCACACATCGGACGGCAAAGACACTTACTTGACTTGCAGGAGGATAAAGGGGACAGGTCTGAGAAGCGCCTTCTCCCTCCGCATACACACCACGGAGGTGTCATCTCCCGGGGGATCCTGCACGTCTGCTGCCTGCTGTCTGGTCAGCCTGACTGCAGACTCCGCATCCCCGTGAATGTCCTCAATATCCTCGTCTCCGCCGAACCCCTGCAGGAGGAAACGGAATTAATGGGATGCATGGGGTGGGATAGAGAACTAAGGGATGGGACAGAGGGAGATCAAGAAAAAAAGCACCACGGAAGAACGAGAGAAAGCAAAAAGGCAAAGGAAGAGTCCAACCACGTCGACCTGCACAAAACGTGCAGGACCTCCTGCAGCACGGGCTTCTCCCCGGGCCTTCCAGGCCAGTCAGAAAATGGAAAGCTCCAGAAAAGGTCATGACACGAGCAGGTTGGGTGCGACTTCAGTGTCAACTTGCAGTAGTTTTCTTACAATAATGCGTGTGTACAGCCAGCCACTCGCAAGAAAGAACGGACCGACCTGAGAGGCCCCTAATGCGAACCACCCGTTGACAGCATGGAGGTCCATTTTCTTGATCACCTGCCGGTTCTGGAGAATCTCCGCACTCATCGACACGGCCAGCCAGCCGTCCTTTGTCTGGGCCTCCACGCGCAGAGTCGAGAGCTTGAACATGTGGGCCGCAGAAATCGAGAGAACGTTCGGCATCACGGAGGCTGCATGCGTGCGTTGTGGGAGATCCATCAGTTTTGACAAAAGAGGCTTTGCATGTGACACTAGCTGTTTGTGGGACTTCTGATCACCATTTCGAAAGCTCGTGCCTGCTTAGACGTGTCCGGCAATTGTCATGCTTTGTCCACTTTAGGACACACACACGCACACACGCACACACGCACACACACACACACACACACACACACACAGAGAGAGAGAGAGAGAGAGAGAGAGAGAGAAAGAGAGAGAGAGAGAGAAAGAGAGAGAGAGAGAGAGAGATGGACTAGAGTCGGACTGATTGCTTACGGGAAGAAAGAAACGATCGATCTCTTTTTTTGCAACATCAATGAATTTACATTGTAGTACAGGGACGCACAGTTTTGCTGCCATATTATTTTCCGTCATAACCCAAACAACTATAAATTTCTTTGGCGTACTCACTTTCAAATGTCTGCGTCTCCGCAGGTCGCAGATCTGTCATGTTGACCACCTGCGGGATGCAGGTCTTCTTCAGCGCCCCCTCGCAGAAGGAGACCTCGAAAGGACCTGTCGAACCACTCGTGCCCCCAGGGGAGTCGCCTGTCCGCACGGTCACCCGAAGAACCACAGGCGCCGCCACACCGTACATCGACACTCCGAGAGCCCCGCCACATCCTACCGCGTTCCCATTGGGACAAGCCAGGTGGCAGTCTGCAAAGAGGGAGGAAGGGCGTGAGTGGGTGCACGGGTGAGTGAGTGAAAGGGGGGGGGAAGAAGTAAACCCAGTAGGAAGCTGCCAGAAACCTGAAGTACGGCCAGAATGATGGATAGGCAGGGAAGCAGTCAGACAGAAAGACAAACAGAAAAAGGGTGATGCAACCATTCCGAAGTCATGTTATCAACCTGCTTCTTTCTCCTTTTCACCTACTTTTCTCGTCGCTCGTGTCCCCAATCGTGTTAGTGCAGTAGCACTCCCCCCTCTTCCTGAGTCCGAAGTAAGTAGCACCTGTCCTCTCGCAGAAGGCCGCACAGAGCTTGGGAGTCCCGAGGGTGCCTGAGAGCTCCACCTCCTCCTTCGCGGCCTCCACTGACGTCACGGAGAGACACCCATGGTATGCATAGTCGGGCGACGTCTCTGCAGGCGAGCCAACAAACAGCACACAAACGAGAAGCACACAAACGAGACCTAAGAATGAGGCACACACAAAGCCCTTAACTGCTTTGAGTACACAAACAGAGAGTTGAAAGCCACGACGGTTCGGGAGAGAGACAACAAACTTTCCTCGCCACTCTCCCACCTTCCGCTCTCGTGTGACAGCTTTGCGAAAGCAAGAAAATTATTTTCAACTCCACTGGAGAATCGATTTGGCCACAGCAAAGAGGAGAACCTCCCCCCCCCCTGGTCCCTCACCTGGAAGCTTTGCGACCGAATCCGACTCAACTTCTTCCGCTCCGACCACGTACACATCCACCCTCTTCTCCCCACCACACGAGATGAACCTGCTGGAGGGACACACCCGGTGGCACTTCCACTGAGGAACAGAGGCAGCTGCCCCATATGAGTCCCCGCACTTGCACCTCTTTGCCTCACTCAAACCGAAGTATAACTTCCCCTCTGACGCACAAAATCGTCTGCACCCCTGCGGACTCAGTGTCGTCCTCTCGTCTGAGCTCGGGCCGTCGAGATCCCCCTTGCCGCCCTCCTCGAAGCACCCGATGTGAAGGAAGGACTCGTCTGTACGCGCCGTCTCGTACACAGACATCTCTCTGTCGGGTCCTCCGCAGGCGACCATCGGGTCGTCTTTGCATCTCGTGAAGCAGTGAGAACTGAAGGGGATCTCGTTGCCTGCCGAGTCGAGCTCGGCCCTTCTCGACTGCTTCTGGAAGTCCTCACTGTCTCCACACAGACACCTGCATGCACGGAGGAAGGACAAAAAAGAGTGGACGGTGCGACGAGATGGTCGAGACTCTTTGATTTGAGGGTCACACTCCTTCAGTCTCACGCAGAAGAACACAATTCAGAGAGAAAAACGAGAAAGAAAGCCTCTCGGAAAAAAAGCTTTTCGGGGTCTCATATTTTCGCCGGCTTCTGTCCCTCTGTCCCTCTTTCTCTCTCTGCTCTGTGTATGTGTGTGTATAACTGTGTGTAAGTGTAGGTGTCTGTGCGTGCTCGTGCGTACACCCGCGACTTTCCTTTCTTTCATGTATCAAAAGGATCGTCCGTCCAATTTCGTCTTTCTTTGCATGGATCATCCCTCCATCCAACCCGCAACGCCACGGATCATCCATCCAACCCGCAACGCCACGGACCATGAGCTGTCTCTGATAGCAAAGAAAGGAAGGTTCTTGCAGAACTCCGCACAGTCCTCCAGGGAGCCTCCATGCTTCCCCGAAAAGTCAAACCGCGCCTTCATGCTCCCACTGCTCTTTGCAGAGCTCTCAGAGTCAGGCGTGTGGAAACACCCTCTGTAGGTGAACCCATCACTGGAAGCAGAAGGGGCTGCAGAAATTAAGGAAGGAAGGAAGGAAGGAGAGGAGAGACAGATCCTTCTTCTTCTTCCTTGACTTCTTTCTCTTCTTGGGAAAAGGTGATTCTTTCGCATTTAGAATCATTCCGGAGCACTCCAGGAAGCAAAAAAAGAAAAATTGGAAGACACGGCTGACTACCTTTGCGAGTTTCCTTGAAGGTCAAACCGTCAAACAGTGCATGGATAATTTGAATCACTTCTCTTGACCGACCTGGCGGTCCAGGCAGCTGGTCGTTGTAGTACAGGGACATGGACCAGTACCCTCCGCACATGAATTGCCTGCCACCCCCCTGGCAGGGATAGTTGCAGTTCTCGGGGTTCATCGTGGCGCTTTGCCATCTGCAGTTATGGTATAGGCAGACGTCAGAGATGCACAAACCCCTCACATGATGCAGCTCTTCCAACCTACCCCTGGCACACACAGACAGCACAAACACACACAGCCCAGCATGCCTTGACATGAATGTGGGCAAGCCTACCGACCGACCTGATGGAGTCTCCGCACATGCACCACGTGGTTCTGAACACCGCAGAGTACTTGTACGTCTCCCCATTCGGTTTCGCCTTCCACTGTCTGCACAGGTCTCTGCACATTTGCGGTGTCATATCCGACCTGCAGGCAGTTTGTGTAAACAACAAGCAGACAGCATCATTCGCAATTCATACACGACAGCACCGCATGTGCAGTGTCGCCTCAAAGAAGAATTGAGGAAAAATGAGAAGGAAGATGAATACAGAGAGAAGGACCAGTCCTCTTAAGACAATCCTTGATCTCTTTAGAAGAAGAAAGAAAACAGAAGAAAAATTTAAATGCCAGTCAACCGCAATCTCTGTTTGCAAGAAGGCATCGGACAAAAGTCGGTTTTTCCTCACTCCCCGACTCACGGAGTTGTCTGCTGTATGTTGTTTCGTTTGATTGTCTCGGGTTGCTTGAAGGAGTGATGAGAATTGTCTTTCTGGCAGGAAAAGCAGCTTGACGTACCTGCTTGTGTAGTACTTCATATCTCTCGGGTTACTCCCGTAGGAGTACGAGTAGACACATCCCGCATGGAGCAGGTCCGGGTCGGCGTACCGGCTGGCTCTGTAGGCGCTGACGCTAAATTTTCCTCCGCAGAGGGTGTCACTCTCACGGGCACACGGCAGGTGACAAACGTCCTTGTCGGGGACCTGCCAACAGGAAACATGCAGACTTGCAATTAAGGAAAATCCAACTGAGGATTCATTCTGAGGCATTTGAAACACCCTGAAACAGTAGAAGTAAGAACTGCAATAATCCAATTCTCCGAAGACTCCCATCAAGAATCAAGTGCCGTTCCTCCTTTGACGGAATGACGACCACACTAGAGGGTTTGCTTCTTATCGAAGCAAAGGAGAAGGGTTCTGCTTTTTCATTAACCGAAGGCCGCATTCAGCACCGGGCGTGCGCAACGAACTTCGGTTTTTCGTTCTTTTCCCCTCGCACACTGGGGGGCTCTCCAATTTGCAAGGTAGGTCAAGAACACATTTATTTTTTGTAGAGACTGACGTTTGAATTCAGCCAGTGTGTACAGAAGCAGCGACCATAATCCTTCAGGACCATGTAGGCATAGCCCTGGGAGGCGCAGCGCTTCCCGCAGAGCGCAGGAGACGCCCACTCGTGCTCCTCTCTCTCTGACTGCTGGACATAGTAGCTGGAGTAGGGGAAGACGCGACACCCAAAGGACTTGAAGTCCGTGCTTTCGACTGAGAGCGGCAGGCAGAAGGGGGGAGGAGGTAGTGATGTAAATGCATACCCGAGCATACATAGACAGAGAGGGGGAGCGGCGCAGAGAGACGGAGAGAGCGACAGTCTGACATGCAGATAGACAAACAGTTAAAGGTGCCTGTTTCTTGACTGCAGTCTTGACTGCAGCATCATCAGAGGTGGAAGCGAGAACCCACACGCCCTCCTTTGCGAGATCAAATGGGTGTGTGTGCCGCAGAGGAAAGAAAAGAAGAGAAACAGCTGGAGTAGCAGAAGGAAAGGACACAAAATTGCGAGAAACTGAAGACATTACAGTCCTGACAAAGGCAAAAAAGGCACGACGACCCACTTTTTTTTGACAGTCCCCGTTTGTTTCGGCAGCAGACCGGAAGAAGTATTTAAAATCCTCCTTCGTCTGCCTCTTAATTGGAGGAACACTAGTCGACCGACCAACCGACCTGGGACGGGACCCGAGTTGTCGGTCAGGTAGATGGACATTGCATTGGGACCTCCACAGATCGTCCCTTCTTCGTTCGCACACTCGGTCCTGCAGCTTCGAACCTCTGTCTCCTTTCTCGGGGATCTACCTGCAGACACAGGGATCGAGCGAGAGAGGAAAGAGCGTGAGTGAAAGACACTTGCAGAGCTACAAGAGTTGGCGAATAGAAGACTGGGGCAGTTCCGTACACACACACACATACACGCACGGACACACTCACACATCTCCCCCCCAACCCCCCCCTTCGTTTTGACTGACGGACCATAGTTCTCGAGGCAGTAGCACTGTTCCCCGTCCTGAAGACCGAAGTAAGAGAACCCGTGGCAGAAGTCCGAGCACTCAGAAGGCGATGCGTGCTGGGGAGGGGGGAAGACGCTGTCCGAGGGGTCCGCCCTCCGGGCCATCCGGGGCGTGGGGCCTCCTGAAGTCACTTTGAAACACCCAATGTGCCTGCAGGGAGGGAGGGAGAGAAACAAATGGATATGGACTCAGTAAGATCTAAATCTGTGAGGTGCCATGGCGGTGCATCCGTGATTTGTATGTGCCTGTACACAGATCCACCTGTCGTGTGCTCCTTCTCATTCCTTTCTTCTTGTGCGGTTTGCTAATGCTGTCGGTGCGGGATGCCGATACAGAAGGGCAAAGGGAATCCAGAAGAGAAGAGAAGAGAAGAGAGGCCAAGAAACAGACAAACAGACAGCCAGTCAGACAGACAGACCTGAAGTCATCTGAGGGCTGAGGGTTCTTTACCACATAAACCGAATTCGCTTCCCTCCCTCCACACGCGACGTTCTTCTTCTCTTTACACTCGTACCGGCACTCTCTATCCGTCAGAGCTGAGCTCTTCGTGTAGCTGTCTCCACACCTGTGCAGAGGTGGACAGGGAGGCAGGTGGGAAGGCGGAAAAAAAAGTGGTCACTGTTTTCGCTTACGAAAGCACGTACACACATCTGCACGCATGAGCAAACAAACCACAAGAAACACAAAGGCGGCAGCGTAAGAGTCAAAATTGACAGGGCACCCCAGAAGGAGAAACACACCTGCTCTGTGCCCTTCTTTTTCTAATCCTTTATCGCTGAGACAGGTAGAAACACAGGCAGACACATGAACATGTGGGCAGCACTGCAGACAGACAGACAGACAGACGCTCTCGATCTGCGCACATCCATCCACGAACCCCCCAACCAACCAACCGACCTGCACTTCCCCTCAGAGAGACCAAAGTAGGCCGATCCCTCGCAGTGATGCGAGCACTCTGCGGGGTAGTCTCCCGCGCTTCCACTCTCTTTTGTCAGTTCTCGTTTGCCCGTGTTGTGTTTGAAACAGCCTAAGTAGGTGAAGTCAGACGAAGGCAGGAGGACTCTGTACACAGAATGGTATTTCCCCTTCTGTCCACACTGAATGCTTGTGTCAGCAGAGCACTCAGTGGTACAGTACGTCACGTCTTTTGCGTGGGCGTTGGAGGCAACCACCCGCTTTGAGGCAGTTACCTTGTCACCGCACAAGCAAGTGTCCCCCGAGAGCGCAAAGCTCTGCGCCTTCTCTGCGCAGAAGGCCGCGCAGGCCCAGGGAGACTTCCCGTTTTCGTTGTCGGAGGCCTTCACGTCTTCGAAGGGCGGGGAGGCAAAGCACCCTTCGTAGGGAAAGTCGGAAGACGCTTGGGCTGCACAGGACAGAACGCATGTAAACACCACACACGAGACTCACTGAGAATGAGCAAGGCAGCAACGGATGCTAAAAGGAACTGCCAGCCAGAGAGAGAGCATGACGGCTGGCTTCGATGAAAAGAAAGACGAGGGACAAACTAGGTCCAATTGACGTCGGCATTTTACCTTTCTTTGTATCCAAACAGGCAGGTGGAGGGAAAGAATGAATACAAGAAGAAAGAAACTTTAAGATGCAGGCAGGGAAACAAACAGGAATTTCAAACCACAGGCACTGACCAAGTAAAGGACAGAAAGCAAGAAAAGGAGACGAAGACAGTCGCATGCATGCACAGAGAGGGAGCATGCTGACCACATGATTTGAGTGCACAAGTGGACTCCTCCCTTGCGCTTCCGTAGCACTGTCTCCCCCCTCTGCTCGGGTACGGGTTGCTGCACGTTCGCGTCCTGTGTCTCTTTCCGAGTCCGCACTGCTTGCTGCAGGGGGTCCAGGAAGACCAGCTCGTCCATCCGCCGTGCACAGCTGCACTCACGCACTCAGAGAATTAGGGGGGGGGGCATGATAGACACACACACACACACACACACACACACACAGAGAGAGAGAGAGAGAGAGAGAGAAGGGGACGAGAAGTTAGAAGCACAGAATAAGAGCTGACACCTGATCCTCTTTCCCTCATGTGATCCGTAATCGTCCATTCTCTTTTTTCACCCCCGATGTCTCCCTCCTTTACTCACTGACTATCCAAAAGGGAAGGAAAGGAAAGGAGCACAAAGAACACCGACACGACAAGGTAGTCCTGACACACCGGGACCAACTGAGCATTCATCCTCACAGGGTCGAGTGACAACGACATGCAGCGACAATGAATGCAGAGAGAGAAAGCGACTGAATGCAACGACCCGAAAGGCGACATGCAGACAAACCGCAGCTCCTCCCCGTGTAACACGACTGGGACTGCCACTGTGTTTGCCACCACCCGCTCGACATTCTTCTCCGGGATCTCCACCGATTCCCCCAACCACAGGATCTGCACGACAGACAAATCAGTTGCGTGATGAAAAAAGTGGGATGATCTTTT
>JAHBMJ010001661.1:47500-66141 GCA_018398765.1 Chromera velia
CAGTCACCCACCTCCTTCACGCTATCCACGAATCGTGCCGTCACCCCCTACCTCCCCATCACTCCCTTCACGCCTGAGCCCAATCCGATTCCCAACACAGGAACAGATCGAAAAACAGCGACAGACACAATTAGGAGAAATCAGCAGAAATGTCGTTCTTTTCCACAGCAGAAAAGCAAACTTGAGGTGGGAGAAATCCAACGAGAGAGAGAGAGATAGAGGCCTGGGAGAAACGCAGTAAGCGAAGGAGGGAGGAAACCAAATTGTATTGCAAGTGAATTACCAGAGAGGAATTTGAAAGCAGGCAGAAACCAAAAAGAGAAAGCACTTAAGTTTGTGGCTTCTTAATTCCCTTGTCGGAGAAACTTCTTCCTTTGATGTCCGGCTCCTGGAGGCAAAACCAAAGTTTCACTTCCCAATCCATTCTGTGCGCATCTTCTCTCCAGCCGCACCCACGCACACTCCAGACACCGACATAGCACGGAGACACTGCATGATTAATTGGCAGTGTTCCTTCGGGAAGGGGCTCATTGGCACTCCGACGTTGGTCTTCGGTCGGTAAGGAAAATCACTTTAAGCGAAGTCTACATATGTCATCCGTCGGTCTAATCGGTAAGTGAGAAGTTCAACACGCAAAGGGCATGCAGACAACTGACAACTGTGTGACAAGTTCTAACAACATCTACGTTAATTTGATTTAATTGCCAAGCGATTGATAAAAGATCATCATCATGATTTACCGTTGTCATCACCTAGCCTATGAATGAGCGCCTATTTGTTTATTCTTTTTCCCTAGCTTTTTCTTTGAATTATATATTTGATTATAATTTTGATAATGTAATTCATATATCATTTTTGCAGTTTAAATTCTAATTTTATATTGACTATTCTACTGATTATTAGACAGAAAAAAAAAGCTAGTGGTAAAAGAGTTCAAGCAACTCTATATTATTTACTATCATATATATGCAAAATTGCAAATGTTCTAGCAAATGCTATACTAGTAGACTAGATCATTCCGCATTTATAGCTAAAGCTGCCAGTGCTAAGCCTAGTGCTAGGCCTCTTAAGGCATGCGATAGTAGGGGCATCTAAGCGCAATATTGATTAGTTACAGTGTGCCAGTGACTAAGCCAGTGATGTAAACCAGTGTTAGATTACTAGTTGAAACAGACTTCAAAGTTGAAACAATGGAGAACTGACGATGCTTCACATGTTTTAGGTCTGGAAGCGGCTGTGGGAAGATGACTAACTTGAATTGCGTATGACAACTTCAGGCAAAAAAGAAGCACCCAATAGTCGGAGTACTGTAGATGGTAGTTCCTTGACCTTGCGCCAGAGTTGTTGGGTCTTCTACTTGATCGAAACTTAGGATGAAAGGTTTGGAGCAACCTGACAGAGTCGTATGAAACTTAAACTTCTTCAGTGGCAATGGAGTGCTTTGTTCAAGATTGCAACCAATCTTCCGAGCTAAAGACTGCCTGACGCACATCGTCTGAAGGCTCAACAGTCACTTCTTCACACTTTCCAGTTTTCTCGCAAAATGTTTCGCACTCGGCCCTCTATTCGCTAATAATATAGCCCGCCATGAGCCAGCTTGTGCAGTCATAATCGCATTTTTCCTTCTCCTTTTTCTCCTTCTATTGGATTCTTGGGAGGAAGGATGAGGCCAAGGGCAACTTGGTGTAGGGGGTAGCGTTCTGGACTCTGTAAGTCTGTATATAGGGCAATGATACATTCATTAATTAGGAGAGAGGATTCACAGAATTAAAAACAGAGTATCAAGAAAGAAAAAGGACAGCTGCTAGGTACAGAAAACTAGGGGCATCTGTAAGAGGCAGTCTCTGTGCAATCTTTCTAACTGGCTGTCGGTTCCCCTATCTGTGTATCTGCTCCATTCTGTCTGTCTGTCTGTCTGTCTGTCTGTCTGTTTGTCTGTCTGTCTGTCAAACTGCGCACCTGCATGACATTCCTCTATTGCTTCATTCTCTTCACTTTCTCTCCGTTCCTCTTTCTTTCTCCTTCTCTCCCTCCCTTTGTGTATGTGTGTGTGTGTGTGTGTGTGTGTGTGTGTATGTGTGTGTGTGTGCATGTATGTGTGTGTGTGTGTGTGTGTGTGTGTGTGTACGAGAGAGAGAAAGAGAGAGAGAGAGAGAGAGAGACTAGGAGAGAGAGAGAGAGAGAGAGAGAGAGAGTGCGTAGGGATCTCGGTTCAGGTAAGAAAAATAGAGGGGAAGAGGAGAAAAGATAGAAAAAGCGCCCAGCTGGCTATACATATGAATTAGAAGTATTTGGAAGTCTTCATGGCAGAATGATTGAGTGACGTGCGTACATGGAGACCCTGGAAAGCAAACCTTCCAAAACCTAGTCCAAAACCAGCTAATGCCTGGATGACGACTCGGAGTGCACTTACAGCCCAAGAACGATAAGTCTGGCTAGGTAGGGGCCCAATATACTGCCCTGCTTACCCTGGTCTTTAGACCTTTCTTTTGTTCTTTATTCTTTCTTTCCTTTTTTCCCTTATTTTTTTCTTTTTTCCTTCCTTCTTTCCTTCCTTCCTTCCTCCCTTCTTTCCTTCGTTCCCTCCTTCCTTACTTTCTTTTTGGCTGTCTGTCTGTCTGTCTGTCTGGTCTGTCTGTCTGGTCTGTCTGTCTGGTCTGTCTATCTGGTCTGTCTATCTGGTCTGTCTGTCTGGTCTGTCTGTCTGTCTGGTCGGTCTGTCTGTCTGTCTGTCTGCCTTTTCTCTTTTCTTCTTTTTTTCCTGTCCTTCCTTCTTTCCTTCCTTCTTTCCTTCCTGTCTGTCTGTCTGTCTGTCTGTCTGTCTTTCTGTCTGTCTGTCTGTCTTTGTGTCTGTCTGTCTGTCTGTCTGTCTGTTTGTCTGTCTGTCTATCCGTGCATCCATCAGTCCGTCTGTCTGTCTGTCTCTCTGTCCGTCCCTCTGTCCCTCCGTCAGTCCGTCCTTCTTTCCTTCTTTATTTCCTTCTTCAGCCCCTGACCTCCCTGGCTCCTTGCATAAATTGGCAAGGGCTCAGAGCTTGTAGTCTGCCACCCTCATGTTCTCCTCAATTTACTCTGTATATGTTTTTTCATCTCTAGTCCATGCACTTACAAATGTTAGTTCATCTGTGTAATTTTACGCTTACCTCCCATGAACCCCCCTTCTATCGGAGAGGCATTCCAGCTCTCATGTGCAGAGGAGAGCTAGAAGCTCTCTTTGCTTCTCACGCACACCACCATCCTCGATGTCGTTTTCTTTAGCCATGTTCTATGACTCGCCGAGGAAAGACAACAACGCAGACGGAAAGTTGAGTGCGTTTGCCCCTTTGGGGATCAGGGAAACGAACGTGTGTAACTTGCATTGCACAGATATCAATCCACAGAGGGCACTCTCAGTCATTCATTACCGTTAGGCTCACCGATTTCCCAGCGGTCTCCCTGTCTGTGTCCTCAAAGATCGGTACAGCAGGAATTGCTTGACCGACGTCGATTATGTATACCTTCTCTCTACGATAAACAAAGTTCTCGCCTGCTGCGTCTCCGTGAACAAGCTGAAGCTGAGGGTGCATGCGTCAGCATATCAGATTCTCTGTAGATAGAGATCATCTGCACCACCGTTCAGAAGTATCAAGGTCTCTGAGATGCTGTCCCTTCATCCTCTTTTTATCTATCGGTCCCTCTGTCCTGTCTTCTCTTTCGAATTGTATCCCTCTATCCTAGCTTCTATCCCTCTGTCCGTCTGCTATCCCTTTTTTAGTCTTTCTTTTCGTTCCATCCCCTTGTGTTCTCTCTTTTTTTTACTAATCGGTAGTCACTGTGTTTTTTTGCTACGGTCTACATACAGGTTAGCCCCCGTGGTTGCTTTTCTATCAGAATGAAGAGAAAAGAAAGCAAAGAAAAGAACGCTCCAGTTTACATGACCTCTTTTTCTCTCTTTCTTTCCATTTGTCTCTCTATCTATCTGTCTGTGCATCTTCTTCTCTTGTTCTCTGCATTTTAGGTAAAGTTCTTTGACGCCCGTGGACTGACCAGGCTGTCCTCCAACAGCAGTGAGTGCAGATTAGGCTTGTCAAGGGGAAACACCCAACTGTCTGGAGTAGCCTTTTGATTGCATCGTTTTTCCTTCCCTTCTGAGGTTCTCTGTGCTTTTCTATAACCCTTTCCGTTTCTCTGCTCTCCATCTGTTTTTTTTCCTTTAAGGAGGCATCCCCATATGGATAAGTGGACTGACTAGGCTGTTCTCCAACAGCAGTGAGTGCAGGTCAGGCTTGTCAGGGGAAAACACCCAACTGTCTGGAGTAGCCTTTTGATTGCATCGTTCTTCCTTCCCTTCTGAGGTTCTGTGTACTTTTCTACATCCCTTTCCATTTCTCTGCTCTCCATCTGCTTTTTCTCCTTTAAGGGGGGCATCCTCATACGGATAAGTGACTGACCTGTCTGGAACGAGTGAGTGTTTATTCTCTCTATCTTTGCGTTCTCTCTCTCACACACATTGATGAACACACATATCCTCTCTCTCTCAACTTCTTTCCCATTCCCGAAATCCCACTTTCTTTCCCTTTGTCCATCTATTCAGACGCATCACTGTTAACGCTTATACATGTATCTAGTATATTAAATATTATATTATATATGTATATACATGTATATATCCTCTCTCCCTTTGTTCATCTATCTGTCATGCAGATGCAGGGAGCTCCCCCAAAGCAGACTAGGAAGCAGACGAGGACGGAGACTGGATCAAGAGAGAGCGTAACACAAAATGTTTATGAGGAATCATTCGTCTCCATGGCACCTTTTCAAGTCATTCCTTCCTTCATCTTCCTCCCTTTCTTGCTTCCTTCTTTCCTTCGTTCCTTTCTGTATCTCTGTCTCCCTGTATCGTTGCTTTCTCCTCTTTCTTCGCTTAATGTAGGGGGGTCTTTTTCTATTTGTGTCAATATGTGAAACCTGAGTGGAAAGACTTGAGCAACACAAGAAACGGATACAAAAAACCTAGCAGAAAACAAAACTGAAAGGAGAAAGGGAAAGATAGGGCTTCGGAAGGTAGAAAGGGATAAAGAAAGAGGGAAGAGAGAGAAAGAAAGAAAGAAAGAAAGAAAGAACAAATGAATGAAAGAAAGAAAGAAGGAATGAGCGTACATGTCTGTCTGTGTGTATGGGTGTCTGCATGTCTGTGTATATCTATCTGTCTATCAGTATGTGTAGGTGCATACAGATCCGTGTTCACCAACTTTATGAGTGTTGCCCTCAAATTAGTTCTGCCTCCGGGCTCTTTGCAGTTGGTTGGTCTTCTTTTCATGCATTGTTTACTTTTTTTTCAATCAATTAATCCGTTGTCCTTCGTTGGCTGATTGAGTGATGCATGTTTTCTATCTTTGAGGATCGCCTGTTAGTCAAGGTGTTTGGATTGATGGTATGCTGTTGCCTTCTTGATTTCTCTTCCTGATGATCAGAAAAAAAGTGTTTGTAGTTTTCAGCAAAGATGAATGTGGTTCTTTTGCTCATGTTGTGACAAAAAAGGAACGCTTTTTTTCTCTTCTGGCAGGTGGGCGTCTGGGGAACGATGGTGAGAGTGCCCTTATGGACCAGGTCCGGTGTGCATGCAGACAACCGCTCTCTGCGCATGCGTGTGCATGCATTCAGAGTCATGGAGTGCATGCTATAGGAATGCTTTTTAACTTTCAACTCGTCGAGAGGGAACCGGACAAGACGGGGGGGACGGTTGGAGTTGAAGAAGATAAGAGGACGTGCAGAGCTGATGAGGCAAGAAGGAAGGAGAGAGAGGCAGAAGACAAAAGGAGAAGGAGGCCACAGATGAGATAAGAATAAGGAAGAGAGAGAGAGAGAACGGACAAGGAAAAAGAAGGGCGTGAGGGAAGCCCTTCAAAACAGTGGAGCAAATTGAAGGGAGGCAGAGTGGACTCTCTGGTGTTCCCCCCAAGATCATCCTGGAGTCAGTAGGATAGATTAAAGAAGGAAACGATGGTTGTATTGCTGTGCTTCGTTTTCTCTTCACTTCTTCCTTCATTAACCAAACTCCACAGACTATCCCTCGATCCCCCCCCCTCCTTCCCGCTTAGTTTCATTTCTTTCCCCTCCTTAATATTCTTTCATTCCTTCTCTGTTCGCTTCAGGTGACATGCACAGATTTCTAGGGGCGCCAGACTATCGAAGGCTATGTAATTGCGGGCATCCTCCTTGAGCCCGGGTTGCACTCAGTAGACGTTTATCTCATAAGCCGCAGTAAAAGTGATCAATGAGCAGTGTTCCTAGATTCAGAACAGATGGGACGAACCGGAACCTTTTGACAGACTAGGCTAGATCTGCCCCTTATACATGGGGACGCGGCATGCATAACAAAAACCTCAATCAACAAGTCTCTGGCATCTAGCCCTCTGCATGGGGCAGATGGAGGTAGATGCTCTTGTGATGTCCCCCTTTTTTTTTTTTGTCTGTTTGTCTTCTTTTTTTTTTCAGCCCTCCTCCCCTCTCCTCCCCTTTACCCAGTAAAAAACGTGATCGTCCGTACGAAAGTGTCATACCCCAAATGAAAAGTATCACTGAAAAATGAGGTAGGATCCAGGTTGCAGTGACACTTGTGACGTTTGTGACGCTTTTCCCCAGAAATTTTTTTTTTTTTGAAGAGAATAGGACGACAGCATTATTTTTTTATTTTTATTTTTACAAAATAATTGTAAAAAGTGTTATAAGACTTAGTGTCATAAGTGTCACTGACAGGTTAAATCAAAGCCACTGTTGAATAACACTTCTGGATCTGTCTTACCCCAAAGTGTCAAAAGTATCATTTTTTTCAACTCCTTCCTTGTCTCTTTTTTTCTTTTTTAAGGGGGGGGGGGAAAGGGGGGGAGTCTCATGGGCCGGCGGTAAGGTTAACAAGAAAAAACTCATTGTGTCTACTTCCCAGTAAAAAATGTTCTTCTCTGACCGACTTTTTGTGCCTCTTCTTCATGCACGCTTCCTCCGGTTTTGTCTATCTACTTCCCAGACTCTTTTTTACATCAGATGAAAAAAGTGACAATTTTTCCGACTACTGCAGCTTTTACGTCCTCTCAACTGCACACTGAGTCCAAGGTTAGCTCTTGCCTCCTTATTCTTTTTCCTCCATCCTCATTTTAATGTCCCCTCTGATACCGACAGACTCTGTCTCTCTTTTTTTTAACTTCTCCAGACCCCTTTTACTTTTATTTTCAACTTTCTTTTTACATGTTTTTATCTTTCTTTTGTTCTTCCATCTACCCAATTTTTCTTTCTGCCCATCTGTCTTTGTATTCTTTTATCTTTGTGTCTTTTTCCCCCTCTCTGTCTTTCTGTTTTTCTATCTCTCATTGTCCCTCTATCCCCCTGTCTTTCTACCCATCCGTTCGTCTTAGCCCATCCTTTCTTTTCTTTACCCTAGCTTTTGTCTGTCTATCCCTCCCTGTCTCCATCCATCCTTTTTGTCCATCTGTTTCTTTGCCCCTGTGTGTAACTGCTGCCCAGACCCCTAATCAGGTCCCTCCACGCTGCTGACCAGATCCTTTGTAAACTCCTCCAATTTGATAGCCAGACACTCCCACTTAATTTACCAAATCCTCTGCACACTGTTTCACCTAGCCTTCTTTCGTTATTATAAGTTTTGTAGACACATCATCCCTTTGTGGCTGTTGTCTTTTCTGTTTGTTTGTCATGCTGTGTTCTTGTATTCACCTTTCTGCATGTTTCCTTATAGCCTGCCTCCAATTTTTTTTTGCACAGATCTTTTATTTTTCTGTTATTTTTTCTCTCTTGATCTTCTGTAGCCATTGTATGGTCTACATTTTTTCCGCTTTGCAGATAATGGTCCCCGTTTCCCTTTGTAGAAGCTGAGCCTTCCTTTCCAAGATACCGGGCTTTCTTGTTGGAAGGCGTTTTTGGAGATGTCAGTTCATCTCCATAGAGATACAGGTTCTTCCCCTTGGAGTTACCAGGTCTTCCCCTCAGAGATACCCGATTTTCCGCTCAGAGATACCAGGTCTTGCTGTCAGAGACACCAGATCTTTCCATCAGAGACGCCAGTTTTTCTCCTCAGAGACACCAGGTCTTCCCGTTGGAGACACCAGGTCTTCTTTTCGGAGATACCGGGTCTTCCACTCAGAAACACCAGGCCTTCCAGAGACACTAAGTCTTCCCGTTGGAGACACCAGGTCTTCCCCTCAAAGACACCAGGTCTTGCCGTTGGAGAGACGAGGTCTTCCTGTCAGAGATACTAGGCCTTCCAAAGACACTAAGTCTTCCCGTTGGAGACATGAGGTCTTCCCCTCAGAGACACTAGGTCTTCCCATTGGAGAGATCAGGTCTTCTTGTCAGAGCTACTGGTTTTTCCCTTCGGAGACACGAGTTTCTTTCAGTTGGAGATACTAGATCTTCTCTTTGAAGAAGCCATTACTTCTTATTGGAGATATACACTGTCTTAGTTGAAGTACTTTTTCATTTATTCACCACTGCCGAATTAGTATTGCAATAATATAAAAAGGTGTGGTCTATGTAAATATCAAAAACGTCTTATAAAGTGTTGGCAATGGTCTAAGAAATACATATACATACAGACAGCTATCGTATCATATCGTTATCCTATCGCTACATATCACTATTGTATCGTTATCGGCAGGCCTCGTCGAAGGGCAATATTGACAATATTTTCGATATTGACGGGAAAATCTTCTGATATTAACGGGAAAATCTTCGTCTACGACTTTCAAACCTAATGCAATCGATATCATTTGACGGGATCTCACTCTAGGAGAGTTGCGACGAGATTTTACAGGTCAAAGTTTACTTTCAAAACTAACCAAAAGTGATATGGAAGGCTAAACTATAACGGGGGCTGCGCCCCCCTTCCCCTCCCTTTAGAAACATGTGATACTGATAATGACAGTGATTTAATTGGTACTCTAAGTAGAGCACTGTCGTCGTTCTACTAGAAGTTGCCCCTACGAACATTAAATCAAGATAATACAATCTAAGATGAGACCAATACGTTGCGTTACGTTATATCGTTGCATTGCATTACAATTGTGTTGCGTCGTTACGTTGCATTGCTATCTTACATCGTTGCATTGCATCGTTATGTTATAACATAACCATGCCAAGTTAAACGTTGCATCGTACTATTTAAGCAGTGAGAGCAGCATGATCGTTACGTTGCATCGTTGCATTATGTTGCATCCTAGGTTGCATCGTTGCATTGCATTGTTACATTACATTCTAGCTATAGTTTATATTGTCGCGTTTCATTGTTGGATTATCGTTGGTCGGAAGTTAGGTCGAAAGGTTCCCAGCCTGATTCCTATATAGGCTTATGGCTGGGCATAGCCTGAGGATAGGCTTGATTATAGCCTCGATATTGGTTTATGGATCTAACCGTAACAAATTCCGAAAAAGGTCATTACGTGTATCTCAGTCCATAACTTATTGTCCTAGGCCTTCAATTTGTTATTATATTTAATTTGTTACCCTCAAAGCCACTATGTAAATGAATCTGACGATTCTGACACATGCTGCACGCACTCATCAACCGTTGGTTCATGTTTTGGTCATGAGCTGCCAAAAATTCATTTATAGGCAAAAAGTCTTCATTTGAGGGGCGAAAACCCCCCTAAAACCACGCTAAAACCCCCTTTAAAAACCATAAAATTCACTTTTCAAAGAGGCTCTACCAAAAATTCGGGAGTGCGTGCAGCACATTCTGACATTGTTCTAGTCTGTCGTTCATACACGATATAAAAGCAAGCAGAAGCCTAGCTAGTTTGGCGCTGTGCTAATATGCGTATAAGTAAAATTGCCAAGTTTTTTAATTGCTGAGTTACTGCTCTGGCTAAAGCATATGACCTGCCGAACGCTAGACGCCTAGAAATAGGATGAAATAGGCCGATGGCGATATAACGGATGATGATGATCATGATGATGATGATGAAACCGCTGTTTTGAGAACATCACTGCTTCAAACTTGAGATGACATCCCACAGGAAAGCTCTGGAGATTTTTCGTGGAGAAACAGTTTCGTTTGAGCACCGTTTTTAACGGTTCCTTCTCCACATCTGTCAGACTTAGCCAGCATCTCGCCTGTATATGCCTGTATGACTCCCTCTCCACAAATGTACTCCAATTCAAGAGCTATAGTTAACAGTGATGACTGGCTCTACTTCCTTGCGTTTACTTCTCAAAAAGGCAACAGTTTGACTCTCTGTTGCTGACATATCTCCTTGCCGTCTCCGGGATGTCTCCTTGAATCAGTTTGTTGTTGATCGCTTCTATAATGGTCACGTGGCCAACGTCCGCACTCTACAATGGAGTGGAACCTCGAGTTGCCCTTATACCTGCAATAAAGAAGCTTGTGGCCGCGAGTGTGGAGTTTTTGGATTCGCCAGTTCGCACTTCGGAGCTTGCTCTTGACAGATTTGCATCAGAGAGTACTGTCATCAGCTTTCTCCTCCATTGGACGAAAAAGCTCTCCCTCCCCACCACAAAGCAAAGGAAGCGTTGCAAGAAAAAGCCTCCGCCATGCCGCTTTAAGACAGTCACTGAAGAAGATCACGGACCGATTGCATCCCCCCCCATCCTCACATCGGACTGCTGAGAGAGGCTTCAGCTCAAACCTAGGCTCAAATAAAAAGAAGTCGGTTGCGGGTGAGGTCGCATCGAAGGAAACTGTGTTTGCCCTTTCCGCCTCGGCTGCCCCCTTCACACCAAACCTGTCACCTTCTGAAGCTTACGTCAATCCCTCCCCCCAGGTGACTCAGAGCGTTTCTATCTTGCCCTCTCCACAAAGCGATGCCAACACGCCCCCCCCACAAAGCGCCTCCGTCTCACCCTCCCCACAAAGCGATGCCAACATGCCTTCTACCAACAATAGTGCATCCATGTCCTCTTCCTTGAATTTGAAAGGCAATTCCGTCAACCAAATCCCTGGACTCGTCTACTCCACTATGGACGTTGGTTTGGAATCCTCAAAACCCTTCTCCCCACCCACTCCTCCTGAGGTTCCTCAAGCCTTAGTGCACTTCATTCACCTTTTTCTTAAAGGAGACTTCAGCCAAAACCCATTTAGGCTCTCAGCTCAGACTGTTTGTGAGCTGTTTGACCTTTGTATACAAAAGGATCTGCCTTGTTGTGACGGCGTAGATTTTGTTAGGCAAAGGGGCCTGGAGGCAGTTTTTTGTTGTAACATGACGGTCCGGGAGAAGCATGCTAACGATGTCATTACCGCTCGGGATGGGCGTTTGCTCTTTTCTGTTCACGAGTATGGAGACGCGTTCCCTTTTTATAAGGTATGGCTTCGTGTCTACGGAGAAACTCACCTTTTTTGAATCAGAGCAGGAAGAATGCAATGTGCAACATTCTCTGCAGCAGCTTTTCTCTCTGCTTCCTCCTTCTGACCGCGTGAGTCCTCGTCTGCGCAGCTTCACTGCACAGATGACAACAGTCACTCCCGTCATTGTTTCCAAGTCGGCAAGGAAGTCTTAGCGTCAGAGGGCCGCATGGGATCAGATTTAAGACGAGATTGGCTTTCTTGAACAGTTTGAAGAGAGGGAAGAACAAGCGTCCAGCAGGGAGAACCTCTCCTTTGACATCTCTTTCCCATCAGTTATATGCGCTGTACGGGCTTTTGTGATGCTCGAAAACCATCCAGCAGGAGAGGGGGAGGGTGACCAACCTAGTCTTCAAAAGGGCAAGTTTGTTGCAACATGGCTGTGAGAGCAGACTGAATATGAAGCTTAGCAATGGGAGTCTATTCTGTTTCTTATTTCTTTGTTTTCTTTCCTTTTCATCTCCCGTTCCTCTTCTCTTACAGATAAACGACGCGAGCATAATGATCGAACGGTCTTTTTCTGAATTGTTCATCCCTCTGACCCTTCAAACGCTTTTTTTGTACATCCATTCCAATCTTTGTTCTCCCTCTTCACTGGTTTGCTCTGTCTGCTTTCAGCACCTTAGATTGGTTTGACTGTTGCAGCCTTTTACAGTGAGGGGCGGCACTTAGATTGATTAAGCGTCATTCATGTAGGCATCAGGTTTTAGCTACTAGTAGCAGACGGCAGCCCCACCCCGATGAGTGATGGAGGTCTGGCAAAGGGGTAATACAGCATTGTCCTAGACTCATGTATTGTATGATAGCCTATAGACCGATTAATAATGATCAGATGATGATGATGATGATGAAGAACACTGGTGATGAATGATGAATAGAGAATTCTGAAATCAATCTTTCAACTTAAGTTAGGGTCTCTTCTTTATGGAAAACATTGCTTAAATTCCTAGGAGTCAGGCAAGACGCCGCAAGAGAACAAGAGATGATTCATATCTCGCATTCATTTCGTCAGATGGTCGCTTCAACTTGCGGCATGTCTTCACTCTACCCCGATCGAGTGCTGGCACCAAACGGTTCACAGCAGGGTAACGACGTCGACCCAGCTAATCACTGTGGAGAAGTCCTTCTGCACGCCTTTTTGGGTTCAATCAGACAAACCAAGTCTCTGCATGTCTTTTCTGAATTCAGTCAACCTTCTTCTTGGGCTTCAGAGGGAGTGAGCAGTCTTTCTCCAGAAGCACACGGATTTTCTCATCACAGAACTCCTCGGAGTCGTTGAGTGTGTTCTTCCAGTAGTAGACTCTGTCATGCGGTCTCCCAACAGCCACTGTCACTGTCGTTTTGGTTTTCACGTACCCTGTCCCATTCCGCATGTACATGATAAGCTTCTCCATAGCCATGTCATCCATGCTCTTGACCTTTGCAGTGTTGAACAGCAGAGGGATCAACGAAGCCGGGAAGACGTTGGCGTCAGCCAGCCTGCGAAGGTTGGCGGCGAGCTCGTTGGCGGGATTGGTGCTGGCGGTCTCGACAGTGTGTTCGGTTTCATCCGTTTTCCTGCAATGAGAAGAAGAAGAACTGAGGATGAGGTCACCAAGTTGCCATCAGCACCGAAGTCCTCATACTTTTGCCGGAAATGGATACAGATAATGCCCGCAGTGTTTTACCTCATCTCCTCACCTCTTCTTTCCCTGTTCAGGAACCTTGGGGACCTTCTTGCTCAGAGGCAGACCGAGAGAGAGTTTGATCTCCTCCTCTTTCTGGAAGTCTTCAAGTGGATGGCTATGGACTAGGCCGCGCTGCTCGGCAAGGACATCTTGGAGTTGAGGGCTAACCGGGCTGTCCACGTCCGAACCGAAGAGATCTTCTGCACCAGTGGGCACATCCGTACCAGAAGGATGTGTCATGGCTCACTCTAGTAGAAACTGCACCGTGGAATCAAGAGATCCGCTTGCGTTGGTTCAACGAAGGCGGGAAGACAGCAGAGGGATCAACGAAGCCGGGAAGACGTTGGCGTCAGCACGAAGGCAAGTCCTGGTGGACATGTCTTCGAGCCTGAAATACAAAAAGAACAACGAAGGGCAAGAAAGGGAGTGAGGGAGAGAAGGGGGCCTGGGGGGCCCAATAGGATTAGGATGATATACAAAAGGCTTAAAAGGACGAACCGCTTCATATCTATTTCCCCCTCCCAACCCTGATCTTGCCCCGATGCCGCTGCGTCGTGCGCCCATACATGCAGACAGCGAATGAACCATGCACATGCATGGAATAAAATAACCGGTGTCAGCGGACTCCGCATTTATATCCCTGTATCAGCATGTATATCTGTATTTACTTATAAAATACATATATATACAATTTAAAGAGACAGCAGCATGGTTGTGCTTCGGACTGTTTTCTCTGCTCACCCAGCCTGTAATCTTTTTATTCCCTGTCTATGTAGACTCGAGCAGCTGGAATGCAGTCAGGGAAACGATTCTGTGGATTTGGGCATTTGTCCTGTGTTGACAGAATGCCTGCACGCACCCGGCCTTCCCGTCCATACTCGAAAATTCAGCAACTTACTCTGGGAAAAAGTTGGCGATGATCCATCGGGACTCGGAGAGGCCCCTGGAAAGCGTACAGCTGTGGATTGGACTGCCTCTTGGACCAGCAGAACGACTGCACAAGCAAGTGCCCACGAGAGATAAGGTGCGCTTCGCATGACTGGTAACTTTGTCTCCGTCGATCGAGTTTCGGCTTGAGCGATGTGCAACTGATTAGATTTGCCGGGTCGAGTTTTCCCTTAAATTCGAATTATAGATGTCGCTTTTGGAAATGCTGGCACAGGCAGACTAAATGTGCTTTTGGCGCTCGATCGTGGTTCAATGCTGACAGCTTTAACTGAGCTTTTCAGAGGATCGAAACATGTGTCAGTCTGGACGTTGCATGCATGTATGCATGGGGACACACAAAAATATTCATGCAAATATGATCAAGGGCCCGCTGGGGCCCAGGCAGGCTTCGTAATATGAATATATTCATATTTAATAAGGATTCACGCGGTCCCTCTACGCTAAGTTTACGTGGAGTGGTCACCGATGGTGCCCCGGCAATGATCACACTGCCGAAAAACACAGAAAACGGTCAACATCAAACGGCCAGTCAAGGGCTTTCTTGGTGTTACCGTTTGTCCTGAGGAGCGTCTTCGGAAGCATGAAAGTTCTAACGTGAGCCCCCTTTCGTAGCAGAGTGCAGTGAGCTAGGTGTGTCCCTGATCGAGGCGAAAGCAAAGCCTTTCCCTTTTGCACTTGTACAGTTGACCCTTGCATGACCGATCTGTATGACACGTACTGAGCCTGTCGCTTCAGCACTCACCTGCCGACGCGTTTTCTGCTGTGTAAAGGAGGCAAGCGCAATCGAAATCTTCTTCAAAACTTTTCCGTACGCCACGACTTGCCACACCCCAAAGTGTCCTGGAGGTCCACCTCTCGAGGACCGTCCGTTCGTTTCATGACCTTCCTCGGAGAGTGACACAGAGAGAGAGGGCACTCTCTGTCACTTGGCCCAAGTGCGCTCAGGCAGTGGGTGCGCTGTTTGTGCCTCTCCGACGTGATTGTGCAAGCAATCGATTGATTGAGTGGAGGGTGAGGTTCGTGCAGTGAAGTGTAGTGACTGTGAAGGTCCTTCAGTCTGTCAGTCTGTCTGTCTCCTATTGTAGAGGGAGACAGTCAGCCGAGACCAAGGGTCGGAGGGCCGGCAGGAAGGAAGGAAGCCTCTTCCCTTCTTAGCCCTCTCCTCTGTCTGCAAGCCGATGGCTGTTGATGATTCGGGTCGCGGCCACACGGGGGGAAGGGAGAGGACAGATGACGACTCAGAGGGTGCGAGGAGGAAGGTGAAGCTGTACGAGTTGGACGGCTCCACAGGGGGGTGGGGGGATAGGGGTACAGGGACATACAGGATGGTTGGTGGGAACGACAGAGAGGTCAGTAGGAGAGGGGAGCACGCCCACGCTAGGGCAACAAGCACCGTTGCACCCCCGATGGTGTTGGACTGTCTGTCTGACATCTCTTCTCTTTCCGTTTCCTATGAGCCTTGCCCCTCGTTGGGTCCCTTTTCTGTGGTACATGCTGTTTCCTCCCCTTCAAACCCCTTCATTTGCCGCATGCGCTTCTCCAGAAGCCTGTGCTTTGCCGCGCTCGCCTTTCTGTGGTACATGCTGTTTCCTCCCCTTCAAACCCCTTCATTTGCCGCATGCGCTTCTCCAGAAGCCTGTGCTTTGCCGCGCTCGCCTCTCTGTGAGCTTCCTTTTTCGCGTCCGGAGGAAGAGGAGCGTGCTGAACAGAGCTGATCGATATTTGTGCACGCGACTCTGGGTGTCTATGTCCGTCGGTGTCTGTCTTGTCTGCAGGCCTTCCCTCGTCTGCAGGTTTTGTCTGAGAATTCCGGTGCGCTCCTTCTTGACTCCGTGATCTCACCCGACCACGACTACACCAGGCAGAAGGAGACCATCATCACGTGGAATGAACCGAACAACCCACACAGCCCCACACACCAGCAGGGGGAAAGCGAAGGGGAGGCGGAGGATGAGGGGAGCACGTACAGGGCCCTCTCCTTCCAGACTCCAGAGGGATGCAATGAAGTCTGGTCAGTCAGGCAGGCAGGCAGGCAGCTAGAGGAGAGTTGGGGGGGTGAGGGAGTCTGTGAATCAGGGAGCTGGCTTTTTGGCCTTGACTATATGCAATGGGGTGTGCGTATCCCTGGCTCTGTGCGTGCACGTGTGTGCACATGTATGTGCGTCTTTTTCTGCTTATTTTCAGGGCTTTCCTTGCTGCTGTCAAAAAGCACCGAAGGGATGAAATGACGGAGTCTTCGAGCCTGCTCGAGGAGGCGAATGCCAATTTTCGTCTGGTGGAACTGCCCTCAGTGGGCAATTTGCAGAAGCTTTTGGAGGTCATAGAGGAGTATGGAGGATCGGTCAGTCTGTCTTTTTGTCTCTTTAGAAGGAAGGAAGGAAGGAAGGAAGAGACCTGAATCAAGGAGCACGGTCCGAAGACTAGGTGCTTCTCTCTTTCTCTGCATTTCCCCTTTTCGTTTTGTCGAGCGAGAGCTGAGGTCTTTCTTTTCCCCTTCCTGCATACCTCCTCGATCGATCACCTGCCCGTCAGATCGCTTCTCCTCTTCTTGGTCTCTTCCTTTCTCCGTGTCACTCGATTCGTTGGTCCATCGGCCGTACTGTCGACCTGTGGAACGCGAGCATGCATTGTGGTGCGTTGGTCGGAATTGAAACTCTGCCTGCCTGTCTGTCTCTGTGCATGCAGCTTGCTGAGCAAGGCGCAAAGGAAGCCCTCGCACAAGACGTCTCTCAGCCGGTGAGTGAGCAGAGGGACGGAATGGGGCGGGATATCTGAAAGCTTCCAGCTCTCTCTCTCTCTTTCTCTCTCTTGCGTCTTCTTCCCCCCTCCCTTCCTCCTTGGCCTTTGGTTTCGCTCTGCTCGGTGCGAGTGGGTACGAAGAGAAACATCCATGCCGCAATTTCTGTGGAGGACGGAGCCTGCATCTTGGTTTTTGGTCTTCTTGTTACTGTTTTTTCTTGTCGGTTCCTTTTCTCTGGTCCTCTTCAAGCGTCTGTCGCCCAGTCGTGTGTGTTTGCTTTTCTATTCCGACTAACTTTGTCTTTTCTGCAGGTTTTCCTTCATCGTCTGGCCACTGTGTTCGATCAGTGCGAGGACTTAGAGGCAGAGGAAAACCTGACGAGGATCTTCAATATCGTCAAGAAACTAGGTCGGTGGGTCGGGGGGTTGGATGGGTCTGGAGTGGATGGGTAGAAATGTAAAGGGATGAGAGAGTGGGTCCGTTGTGTTCTGCAGTCGGAGTCCGTCTGCAAGCAGTGGCCTTCTTCGGGCTTTGGCTCTACATATTTGAGACTTGTGCTGCTGCATTCTCTGAGGGTAGAAGGGTCTGACTGTATTCCTTCTTCCTTCTTGCCCGCCTGCCTGGTTGCAGTGCTGATGTCAAACCAACAGGTGACAGAGGCTCTGATCAGCGACGATCACTACGAGCTTCTCTTCGGCGCCCTGGAATGTCAGTTCGTCCTTCCAGTTTGTACTTTCTCTTTCAGGCTTCATGCGGAGTGTATGCACGCCTTCTGTCTCTTGTACAGAGTCCTTTATCAGGGACTGTGCATGGAGAGCAGACGCAGCCCTACAATTTTTTGATTTGGCGCCGTCTTTGGCTCAAAGGAGAGTGAGAGTCTCCATCGATCTGCCTTGTCTCTATCCTGTGGTGCTCACCGCTGCTTCTCTGTGAAGTGCTCTGGAGTAACCTGGCTTACCGTCTGCCCCCCTTTCTCCATTCCCTGACTCTCCTTCCATCGAGATCATGATCCTTCACGTGTGTGTGTGTGTGTGTGTGTGTGTGTGTGTGTACCTCTTCCCGCAAGCCTTTTCCTTGCCGGCTTGTTCCTTGTTTTGAAGCAGCTTTGAAATAAATAAAGACCCTTCTTTCCCCCTTCCTGTCGTCTCTCTTTCTGCAGACGACGACGGCGTGTCTCCAGAGAGCCGAATGAAGCACCGTGACTTCTTTCGAAAAAGAGAGAAATTCAAACAGGTCAGTCGGCTTCACAATGCACGAAAAAATCTGAAGGTCTCAATGAACTGACTGGCTGGGACGGCTTCAGGTATTCAAAAAGAAGAGTCCACCTTTTGTTTGTTTTCTTTTCATACGTATCCGGTTGAGATCGTCGGTCGAGGCCATGCAGATCGGGGAGGGAGTCAGGGAGGGACAAAACAAACGCACTCTGCTTGTCTGCATCTGATGGAGGGATGCTGCCTGTCAACACGGAAAGACGGAGGGAGACTTTGCAGAATCCAAGCCGTCGGATGGATGCCCGTGCAGACCATGGGTGCCACCTGCATGCATTTATGCGAATGAAAATTGCAAAGCTCTGCCCGCCTGCCTGTCTGTTGTCCTGTCTTTGCATGCAGCCTCTGTCTCTGTTCAAGGGTACTGACGTCCTTCAAAAAATCAGATCCATTTTCAGGATCCAATACCTCAAGGTCAGTCAGTCAGTTGGGCAGGCAGGCTGATGGGGAAAGAGAGACACCAGGAGCGAGGAGGCTGATAAGGGCGAGAGAGTGGGGGAACGTGGCTGATGCGGGGGTGTGGCGACCTGCTTGTCGAGTTCTCTTGTCGTTCTGTCGGTGCTCCTCGCGAGAGTTTGTCAGGCCTTCGCTGCTTCCGTGTCTGTCTCTGTCTGTCTGTCTATCTGTCTGTGTCTGTCATGACAGGGGGAAGACAGGAGAGTTGATTTTGG
>JAHBMJ010001661.1:66199-73699 GCA_018398765.1 Chromera velia
GTTTGTCTGCTTTTTTGGTTCTGTGTTTGTTTGCTTGTGAGTGTTTGTTTTTTGGTTGTTCGTTGGACGAATTTGAGGGAGTGAATAATTTAGTGCTTGGTGGAAAACGTGCTTGATTCTGTCTTGTGTGTGTTGATTTCGTTCATGCAGGACGTCGCCTGCGTGTACTACTTGGACGACGTAGGCTTCACTCATTTCAGCGGGGTCAGTCAGTCAGTTAGCCTTCCTGCATGCCTCTGCCTGTCTTCCCTCTCTGTTCATCCGTCCTGATGATGAGTTAGGGTGTTTGTCAAGAGAGACAAAAAAAAGGTCACGTAGTATGTCCTTCCTGATGAGAAGGAAAAGACTCAAAGAGAAAGAGGCAAATTAAGGAAATGATTCGGCCTGTCTGTTTGGATAGTGGCCCTTCTTTCTTTTTTTGTTTGCTTTTCGGCCCGTGTATTCCTTCCCAGCTCCTTCCATCCCTGGTGCTGTGCTCTCGATGGCGTCGTTTTGCTTGGCTGTAGATCTCTGGCTCTACTTACCAGACACGAAAGACCTGACGGAATAAAAGAACAAGAAACAGAAAATGAAAAGGGCTCTGAGGGGGGGACCCAGATGGGCCCTGGAAGAGAAAATCTGCCGGTGATGAAACCTGCCCTTCCTTCCGTGTCTCGTTTCCTGGGTTCTCCCTGGTTGCGGCCACCTTCATGCCTCTTGCCGCCTCTGTCTGTAGCCCTCTTTGAGAACTTCACGCTACTAGTGCATTTGCCTGGGGAAAAGCTGTTTAGAAAGAGAAGAGAAGAGTGCCTCTTGACCGTCTCTCTCTCTCTCTCCCCTCTCTTGCTGCCTGCCTACCTACCTGCAGGCGTTCCTGGCCCTCCAGCTCCAGGTCCTCCAGTCCCTCTACAACCCCGCCGCACACGCACAGGCAGCAGCCGTGGGAGAGGACAGTGACTCGGGCCACGACTCCCCGACCTCCTCGGGGGACAGGGGGGACAGATACGGACTGGGGGTGAGTGGAGGCCCTGCTGGGGGGATGGGGGGGGAGAGAAAGGCACGGCCGGCCGCAAGAGCGTCACAGCACCACACCCAGATCCCCAAGGAACTCCCTATCGACGTTGTGATGAACAGACTCTCAGAACAATTCGACGTCCTCCGACTGCTGCACTCATCTCTGGCTGTCACTCGAGGCCTGATGCCCCGAGAGAGGGGCAATCTCTCCAAGGAGATTATGCACAGAGATCTGTACACACATTTGGACGCGTA
This sequence comes from Chromera velia, assembly GCA_018398765.1. Lineage (NCBI taxonomy): Eukaryota > Chromeraceae > Chromera > Chromera velia. The sequence continues at coordinate 67,448 of JAHBMJ010001661.1, forward strand.
CATTCGGGGCGAGGCCAACGGGTGTCGTCAGTTCGAACTTCTCGAGTCTGCTTACAAAAGAAGTACAGAAAGATACCCCACAGAGCACAGTCTCACCCTCGACCCGTTCACCGGGGAGGCTGCCTCGTCTTCGCGATCCGCCCACAGCCAGCCTGTACACATTCCTGAGTTGGTCATGTCCCCCCTAGCGCTCTCTGTCGAGCTCATGCACATCACCGTTTCAGAAAACCCCTCGTTCCTGCGAGACCACATCATGCGCCAGTCCGCCGACCTCCCCAAAAGGCCATCGGGGGACCCGCCGCCTGTTCCGCCGGAAGTTGTCCGGGGGGAGACTTACGCATCACCCCAGCGGCGCAACCACGCCTATCCCGGAGTGTCCTCGCACGGCACATTCGGTCTCCTTTGTGACATCCTGGCCCACGAGCCCGACGCAGGGCTCCAGCAACAGGTGGCAGAGATCATCAAAATGCTGTTGGACACCGGCACGATGGATCAGATGATCAAGGTGCGTGCGTGCGTGCTTGCGTCAGTGATTGTATTTGTTCTTCCCAGTGGGTTGGTTTACCGTGCATTTCTCATCTCTCCATTTGTATCTGTTCTTCTTAAGTCTGACATGTCCTCTCTGCACCTTCTTTCTTCTGACTTGTTCTTCGGATAGTGTGGCATTCTCTCTGCATGTGTTTTGGGAAAGTTCAACAAAGAAATGCATGCATCTCCCACGTATCAGGATCTATCTCCTGACAGGAACTTCTGGTGTCCAGAAGTGATCCTTTTATGCTAACAAATGCATGCATTGGAATGATCGTCTGACTGCACGTGTGAATACACAAACAAACAAACGTGCAGGATGAGTTCTTGACTGTCTTCTACGATAAGGCGGTCCTGGACGAACTCATTATGCCCCTCGTCTGCCAAGCAGACTTTCCTCGAGGATCTGGTGAGTTCCTTTTTTTTTCTTTCTCTGTTGTTTCTCCTCTTTCTCTTCCCCTGAACGCTTTTCTTGGTTGACGGAAGGGGATCCGTGTGAAGAATATCAATCGCTCACTGCTCTGTGGCCCCAGGGCAGCTGGGGGTCTCTTCTCTCCTGAGTCAATGTTACAGAGCTGCCCTTCATCTGCAAGTGCTTCGGAAGATGTTAAGCGCTGCCAAAATGCTTATCTGTACCTGTGCCACGCGCTCTGAGCGTGTGAGTGTGTAAGAGGCAAGACACGGAAAGCATGCGGACACAGGCTGATGTGCATGCGTGTGTGTGTGTGTGTGTGTGTGTGTGTGTGAGCGTGTGTGTGTGTGTGTGCAGTGGAAGACGAGACGCTGAACTTTGCACGTCAGCAAGTGGCAGACATTTGCGGTTTCTGCGTCTCGTCTCACGCTTACCGAGCTAAGTACTTCATGACCCGTCGGTGCGTGATCCTGAAGGTCCTCTCCCTTGCTGTCTCCCTGAAACCCTCCCTGGCAGTCTACCCCGACTGGGCTTTTATCCGGACCCAGGCCAACAGTGGGGGGGGACCTGGGAGCGGGACGGGGAGTGCGGGGGGAGGGGAGGACTCGGGAAGCGGGTCTCCTTTGAGTGTGACGCACACGGAGAGGCCCCAGTCAACGAGCGCCTGCGGGACTCCTGCGGGTGCAGCTGCAGCGTCTCTGCACTCTCCGAAGTCTGCCATTGGGAGTCGGAGTTGGGGGACGGTGTGCGTATACACTGACGAGGGGGAGAGGCGCAGTGCCATCATCTCACGTGCAGTGCGCAGGCGTGAAGCAGATGGTCAGGGGGATGGTGAGGAGGGTTTGCATCTGGAGAAGAAGAGACGACAGACGCCCTCACGAGAAAATGGGGAGGAAGACAAAGGAGGAGGGGACGAACAGTCCTCTTCTTCTTCCTCTTCCTCTTCTTCTTTTTCCTCTTCGACCCCGATGGAAACCTCAGAGGGAGGAGGAATGCCATTGCAAGACCCAGTCGACCCCTCACGGGGAGGGCCGTCTGCGATGCCAGCTGCTTCTTGTCTTGCCTCTCGGCCGTTCGCTTCCCTCTCTGTGGATACAGATTTAGGCACGCCGAATGGTTTGGGGCGAAATTTTGAAGGCCATCAGGGGCCTTCGTCATCTTCCTCGTCTTCTTCCTCTCATCAGGATCTGCATCGGCAGCAGCAGGGGGAGGGGGACGATGAGCACCCTGTAGGGCTCCTCCCTCCCCAAGTCCACAGGCACGTCCAGCTGGCTGCGATTCGGTTCTTCAAGCGGTGTCTTCTGGCGAATGACGACTTCTATAGGAGGTCGGTGGGGGGTGCATAAGCTGCAGAGTCAGATGAGAGATGAAAGTGGAAGGAACACAGACAGGGCCCCAGAGAGAGAGGGAGGGAGAGAGAGAGCAGCTCAGAAAATCACCTGCAGTAAGCATCACTCAGTTTTCATGTGTTTCTTGTCTTGTCTGCTCACCGGGCGGGTCGCTTTTCGTTGCTCCCCCCTCTATTTTTCTGCACATTTTCTGTTAAAGAAAGAAGATCACACTTGCCACCCGTGCGTATTTGAATCTGTCTGACTTCTCCTGCTCTTTATTCACATGTCTCCCTGCGCACATGTGTGGGGTGCAGATACGTGATGAGGTACCGTCTCTTTCGGCCTGTGTTCGCTCTCGTGGAACCTTCTGTGGTCAGTCTGACCGACTTTTTTCTGCTCGGCCTCTTTCTGCAACAGCGGGGGGACTGTTGTTTACTGTCGGTTGAGAGAGTGGCTCCATAACTGACCTTCCTTTCGTCTTTTCTTCCTTCCTCGCGTTTCCTTCCTTCGTGTGTCTGTGTCTGTGTCTGTCTGTGTGTGTGTGTGTGTGTGTGTGTGTGTGTGTGCATGTATGTATGTGTGTGTGTGTGTGTGTGTGTGTGTGTGTTTGTGTGTGTGCGCGAGAGAGGGAGGGAGGGAATTGTGTGTATGTGTGTGTGTGCCTTTTTCGGCTCTTGATGGGCCTCAGATTGGACGCTCACAGGTTTATCTCAAATCCGTTCGTGACATTGACCTCTGCTGTTCGATCGCCTGTTTCCTTCCGTGAACATATATTAATATATGCATGCATGCAGAGAACCCGGGGAGAACGGCGACGAGGGGGGGGCTCCCTTGTTGAGTCTGCAGTCGCGGACATCTTCCGCACCCTGAATCTCCTCAGACCCAACTCGCAGGGTATCCCGAAGGAACTAGTCAAACACTTGGTCGGTCGGTTTGACGGTTAATTGGGTGGTGACTTTTGTTATTAGCATGCCTCCTTGGTTGTGCCTCGTGTGTCTGTTTCCGCAAAGGTGGTCATGCATGCCGAGGGTTTTGTTTTGTAGCTGAACTCCAGCTGCTGGATCTGTGTGAAGTCAGTGGCGTTCTTCGCCAGTCTTTTTTCGAATCTGCAGTGGTATTCAGTAGAGGCCGGGAGGATGTTCCATGGTCCTTTCACATCACGGGCTCTTTCCATGCATGGCCGCGTCCTCTCTTCGTCCCATTCAAGTAAACGTTCTCACACCTTCTGTTTTCTGTCTGCACAGATGGCGGAACACGGAGAGCTCCTCACAGTTCTCGCAGAGTCCCCCGACGTCTGCGGACAGGGCGCCTACAGAGTCAGTGAGTCAGTGAGAAGGCAGTGAGTGAGACTTGGCATAAACGGGTGCCTGCTTACGTATGTGTTGGCTTTCTTTTCCATCTCCTTTGACATTCTGGCATTCATGGTCTGCCTCATGCCTCACTCTTACGTCCCTGTCTCTCCGTACCGCGTGTCTCTGTCTATGCTTCGATAGCTTCGCGCAGCTTCTGCCGCTTTTCTTTCGCGCTTTCTTTCTCCCCACACGTCTTTTTTTTCTTCCTCTGCAGAGCGTGATCCAGTGCCACCTGAAGCACGAGGAACTCGAACGATATCCTCCTGACCAATTTCCTCAGGGGGGGTTAGTGCCTGGAGGGGGGGCCTTGTTTTTCTTCCTTCAGTCTCACCTTTCTTTCTCTCTTTCGTTTTCTTCCTGCATGCCTTCCTCTTTCTTTCTATCTTTCTTTTCTTTCTTTCTTTCTTTCTTTTCTTTCTTTTCTTTCTTTTCTTTCTTTTTTTCTTTCTTTCTTTCTTTCTTTCTTTTCTTTCTTTCTTTCTTTTCTTTTCTTTCTTTCTTTTCTTTCTTTCTTTTCTTTCTTTCTTTCTTTCTTTCTTTCTTTTTTTCTTTCTTTCTTTCTTCCTTTCTTTCTTTCTTTTTTTCTTTTCTTTCTTTCTTTCTTTCTTTCTTTCTTTTCTTTCTTTTCGTTCTTTCTTTTTTTCTTTCTTTTTTTCTTTCTTTTTTTCTTTCTTTCTTTCTTTCTTTTTTTTTTCTTTCTTTCTTTCTTTCTTTCTTCCTTCCTTTCTTTCTTTCTTTCTTTCTTCCTTCCTTCCTTTCTTTCTTTCTTTCTTTCTTTCTTCCTTTCTTTCTTTTATCCCTTTTCCTGTCATGTCTGGCAATCTTTGTTTCGCGGAGACCGGGCAAATGTTTTGCCGCGCTTTCTGTGTCTTACTTGTCCTCAACCCCTCTGACTCCTTTGGCGTCTTCAATGGTCCCATCCACTCACGGTGCCCTCTATTTGAACGAGTTCTTCGGCCTCATGTTGTCTTCGTGCTTCTTGGAGAAACCATGGGAAGGTCCTGTCTTCATATCCTTTTGGTTGATTGAGCGCTTCAATCCTTCCTCCCGTGCTTCCATCTCTCTTCTTCTTCTTCTTCTTCCTCTTCTTTGCAGTCCGATGGGAGGAGCGTCCTCCTCCTCCTCCTCCAACGGGCCCACCACCGATGAGGCCCTGGCGGGAATTCTCAAGTCGAGGGCGCAGGGGCTGAAGCATCCTTCCGCAGGGGTAAGGGGCAGCTTGTCAGACTACGACGACCTGAGCACCCCCGACTCATGGTTCGAGGACGATGACGACGATCACGACACGGGTGCGTCGGGACTGCCGAACCTTGGCCCAGTGACTGTGAAGGAGCCGATGCCGCACATTCCCTATCCTGACGGGGTAGATGGGCCGGGGGGCAGGTTGGAGGCATCGTTCCTGACCAACCCCCTGTCTGGCCAGTTGATGGATGTCGGCCCGATGACCTCCTTGGTTCGGAGACCGGCGCTCTTCCACAGTGGGGGATTCGAAAGGGGGGGGTCTGTCTCCCGACCGGCACAGCCACAAGCGCAAGAACAACATGGGCATGCGCAGGTAGGACCACAGAGACCTTCTGCGCAAGCACACGCACAGATGCAGCAGCAGGGAATGCATCATCATGCCCAGCAGGCAGCAGGGCCGGGGGGAAGGGGGGGGATGGGGGGGTCGAGTCCTGTCTTCTCAGGTTTCGCTCAGGGAGGGGCAGGGGGACTGCCGACCTCGCCTTCGCTTTTGCAGTCACGGACGGGTGGAGCTGGGGGTGGGGTGGGGGGGCATGCCGGGGCACGGGGGGTCGGGCTGGGTCCTGCGCCCCCTCGACAAGGGGCGATTGGGTTATCCAGACCGGGGGGGAATGCCGGGGCACCGAAACAGCCACCTCCACCCAGTCGGAAGAAACTGTCAGTGCGTGGCTTTGGGGGAGGGGGTTTGTACTGGGGGAAAAGAGGGGGAGCAACTGCGGATGAAGGTTTTTTTCTTCATGCTGAGATCGTCTCTAGGTCTTTTGCTTTCGGGTCGTGTGTCTTGCAATGAGGCCAGCGGTTGATCATGTGGTATGGTATGTTGCCGTCTCTCGACGAGCGAGGGAGGGAGGGAGGGGGGCCTCCTTGGAGATGAAGGAAAGAGCAGAGTGATCAGGCAAGAGCAAAGTCAATGTTCTACATTTCGTCTCTTCCCTCTCTCGTTCTGTGCATGCTTCTCTAACTCTCTCTTTCTCTCTCTCTCTCTCTCTCTCTCTCTCTCTGTGTGTGTGTGTGTGTGTGTGTGTGTGTGTGCGCATGTGCATGTGTGTGTGTGTGTGTGTGTGTTTGTGTGTGTTTGTGTGTGTATGTGTGTGAGTGTGTGTGTGTGTGTGTGTGTGTGTGCAGGTCGTTGGTGGACTATGACGATGACGACGATGAAGACAATCCGTTTGTGAAATTGATCAACAAAGGGGGCCAGGGGTGACTGCTGGTAGACGGGATTGATTGATTGTACTGGTAGAAGGAAGATCCATTGAGGGCAGGCAGGGTAGAAGATCGAGGTGGGAGTTCGATGGGTGGGTGCCGAGTGAGGGAGTGAGGCAGGGCAACGTCGTATGCCCGTAGCAGGGTGGTTGCTTGCTTGTTTGGGTGTAATTTTGTTCGGAGG
>JAHBMJ010001661.1:78699-94537 GCA_018398765.1 Chromera velia
CCCTGCTCATCGCTGCACGCAACATAAAGGGTCACGCGCAGTGAGCAAAGAATCTGCGTATCTAGCCTCTCTACCCCCCTCTCTAGCTGGTCTCTCTGACATATCCCTTTCTAAAACTTTAGTTCTTCCTTCTACACTAAAATCCTAAATTTAGCCGTATAGCCTCCGGTCTGTCTCCTATCTTACCCAGCGTCCTCACTCATAGCCTCACTCAAGTCGACTCAACTATCTTCCTTTTAGCACACTAACCTATCACACACTATCTGTTAGCCTGTACACTACCCTCCGGACCCCTCTGCTCCCTTACTCCTATCTAGCCTTGACTGCCGGTTTCTGCTTCCTCGGATTCAAACACGGGTTGGGTCCCGTGTTTGGCTAACCTCCCTGATCAGTGAATACACACCGGCAGAGTTTCTTTGATCTAGCATTGGAGAACCCCAATGAAGGCTTACTAACTCCCTGGTTGTACCAGAAAGCTTCCAGACCCCCACTTTGGCAAACTAACAAACCCGACGCGAGCTACCGTGACTGATCCCGGCTCAGTGAAGGGGGGACCCACGCTTAGTCTGGTTACCCTCTAAAAGCAAGATGAAAGCCGACAGTCATTTCGCAGATCTGTGCACCCAGCCTGACATGAAGTCTGACCTCAAATCGACCTCCAGAGGGTGTTTCTGACGGTCTTTCGTGGGACGGGGAGGGCCTCCAGTCACTGCACAAGGAGGACGGATTCACAGATGAGATCTTAGACGTTTTGGGATTCAAGAGACGGAGTCCCAGGCCGAGTCAAGGAACAAGTGGAAGGAAATGAATTAAAATGAAGAGACGTTCCTGTGTTGCCAGTGTTCTCCTGTACATATCAGGTGGGGATGGATGAACGGACGGATTCAATTCGATCTTGGATTCACGTCGTTAGAAACGGTTCAGAAGAAAGCAGTTGGAAGGGACAAAGATTTCACACAAGCAGATGCATGCCTTTACCATGCGACCAATCAAGAGGGGAGATCACAGGAGAGAAAGAGAGGATGCATCGTTACCCAGAAACAACACTCTCCTGCATGCATGCACAGTTCCCGTATACCTATTCGGTCTGCTGCACTGACTTCTGGCTTCTTGTTCCGAGTGTTTCATGTTATCGGGGTGGACGCAATTGCAGGCAAGGACGAAGTGCAACTAAACGATCTTCTCGATCTTCATACGATGTCGATCGATTCACATGCAATCTCTGAGCTTCTGTGCCTGTTGATAGAGATGCATCCAGGGTTTTTCTGAAGCTTCCAGCAGAGGGGTCGAGCGGTATCGGGCCTCAAGTACACTTCAGGTGCCGGACTATCCCATCGGGCGGTTCCTTTTCAAGCAGACATTACATGCAGGGTTGACTCTGAACGGCAGCGAGTATAACAGGACAAGCATATAGACACGGTTGCACTATGTTGCATGTCTCTGCGTGTCTTCGCACCTCTCTCTGTGTCTACAGACCTCTCTCTGTGTCTATACAGACCTCCCTGCACTTATGTTATACTTATGTTGCACTTTTTGTACGTATACGTTGTACGCGTATCGCTATGTGGATGTTGCGCGGAGAAAGTGCCCCCCATGCACTCCGTGCGAATGAAAGTGTCACGCGGGCGGCGTGGCGCGGCAGCGCGCCGCCGCGCGAAAACCGATTATTCGGATGCAAGACCGCGTCTGCATGCATGCATGCATGCGCGCACGCATGCACGTATATACTTTGCCAATTCCATAGCTGTACGTTTTCATATATACACCTGTAGAATTAAGGATCGATCGAGGTTCTCCATGGGATCCGACATGATCTGACGACTGTATAAATTCAGGGCACTTTTAACTTCGAGTTTGCTGGAGCGTCACTGTCATCGCCAAGCCTTCTTGGAAACATCAGCAGGTCTTCGTTTTGCGTTCTGCACGCGCGGAGACGATGTATAAGACTGATTGGCATTCTTTGAAAAGAAGGTACAAATCGCAAGACCGTTCGAAGGCCGGTCGCTCAAAGTGCAGGCCCTGGTGGTATTGGCAGTGTCCGAGAACTGCACCTGCCAAGGACATTGGCAATCATGTGAATCATGAATTGTGTGGTTCTTCTCACATGAAGAGGAAGTTGGATCGAAGGGAAGCCGTGCGAGATGCGCGGGAGGGGGAGGGCTATGCACAAGTCAGGATGTCTGACGGTCACCCTCCCAGAGCTTCTCGTGCTCGAGGCAGGCGGCAGAATGGGGCGGGCATGATGCGAACTGAGAATGGTGCTCTCGCATTTAGGTCGTCAGGCAGTGCGTGCGTCGACTTTTTCTTTGAGATGGTACCTCGTGTCCCTGACATCCTCATCGAACGTCTTCTTGAGGGTGCATGGGCAGAGAATCCTCAAACAGCGCAGAAGCTGATCTTTCACGTTGGTGCAGTGAAGGAGGGAAAGCAAGACCGGCGGAATTTTTACTTCTGCATGGACTGGTTGCGACGCCACCACTTCGAGACCTTCCTCGCCAACCTGCAGCACTCCGTCCACCTCGTCTGCTGGAAGACTGCTCTTGGTCTCCTTAGTGCTGCCGTGGAGGGCGTTGCTCCCCTTCTCGAGAGAGAGGACATCGACAGGTACAAGAGGAGACGGGAGGAGATCAGTGACCACCATCTGAACGTTCGCCGGCCCCGGTGCAGGCAGAGGGCCGTGTCCCGTCGTCAGCAGAAAGAGACGCTGAGCGCTGCGGCCTACAAGGCGGTTGTAGAGCAGAGACGCCAGGCAGCAGCTGCCTCCAATAGAGCTGCAGCTGCGACTGCGAGGGAGGCTCGCCAGGTTCTTGCTCAGGAGCGGGAGGGGGGTGTGAGACAGTTGGAGCAGAGGGATGGACAATTTGTGAGATTCAAGGAGAAGGTGGCAGAACTTTTCGCAGATCAATTGCAGAGAGACAAGGAGGCCATGGAGTCCGGGAACCGTGTTGCAGGTCTCTGTGCGAAGTGGGCACCCTCTTTCAAAAACGCCCATGACAAGCGCACCCAGATCCAAGAAGCCATTGTCCGAAAGCTCTACCCAGAGGAGCGCTTCCGTCTCGCACACGGGGGAGCTAGTGACGCAGAGTTCCTCTCTCTCATGCGTGACCGCTTCCGGAAAGAGTATCTCTCTCCCCTCCGCGCCTACTCCCGCGTACCTGAGGTGTTCATGGGTACAAACAGGTGGGCCGAGCTTCCTTATTCGCGTGTACCGTCAAAGTGCATGACCCTGAGGGAGAGCGTATTCCGGAAGCACGACGGTGAGAGATTTGAGGCCTTTCTGGAGCAGGTGAAGAGGGGGGACAAAAAAGTTGCTGCAGGTGCCCTCCTGCCCCACGAGATCATCAAACCCTTTGTGAAGAACACTTTTGGGTTCGTAGAGAATGGGGATGAAGATAGGGAGGCGGACACAACTCTGAGGGAATTGCAATGGGAGCGTCTGGTGAGGGATGTCAAGGAGGGGGGGCAGCTGGGATCATGCATCCCTGTGTCTGACGTCTCTGGTTCCATGTATGGTGAGCCGCTGCTGGTGTGTGTTGCGCTCGGTCTGTTGGCTTCTCGAGCGACGTCCGGGATCTGGAGGGAGTTCGTGTGCACATTCTCAAACCAGCCCTCGCTCGTGAGGGTGAGATCCGAAGGGCAGTCTCTTTCAGAGCAGTGCGCATCCCTGCAGGAGATTAATTGGGGAATGGATACGGATTTGAATGCAGTGTTCCGTCTTTTGCTTCAAGTCGCACAGAAACATTCGATTGGACCTGAGGAGATGGCGAAGAAGATTTTGGTGTTTTCCGATATGGAGTTTAATCAGGCGGGGGGGGGAAGAACAAACTTTGAAGAAGCTGAGAAAGACTTCGAAGCGGCTGGGTATAGACTTCCCCAAATTGTGTTCTGGAATCTCAGATCATCCAGCGGTGCAAAGCCTGTTGTGGCTACTCAAAAGGGTGCCGCTCTTGTTTCTGGTTTCTCGAAGAATTTGATGAAGAGCTTTCTTGAAGGAAATTTGGAGGAGTTCACGCCTTTCAGCCTGATGATGAAGGCTTTGTCGCGTGAGTGCTTCTCTGACTTGAGAGTGGTTGACTGATGACATGTGCAGGGTCCGTGAAGACTGCATGCTGGAAGGAGCGTACAGCGGTAACTGAACGGTTCTCTGGCAAACAGCGTTCCAGAAAGCTGTCAGTGTGTTGTAAAATTAGAGATGTCTGATGGGTCGAGAAAAGCGGTGTGCACTCAGTACGTAGACTGCTGAGAACGGAAACTGAAGCGCCGATGTGCATTGATGTGCGAATAGCTGATTGATTGGCTGCGGAATTTCCGACCTCTCTGCATTTGAGCTCATGTGTGTTTCATTCAATGATTGTTTGTCTGGACTGGTCACGGTCTGCGTGGTGGATCAATGGCATATCAATAGCAAGATTCAGTTCACAATTACATGATTCTGAACAATTGACGGTGCATACACATTCGGTCACTTTTTTTCGCTGTGGCTATGGTTCTCAACTTCTCAGTACACGTCACGGTTGTTTCAATGCCAGTTCTCGTGCCAGTTTTATGGCAATTCATTGGAGATGTGCTTGAACCGCATGCGTCTTAGATTGACCGATCGCGATTGCGTCCTAGATTGCGTCTTAGTAACTAGTGCTAGGAAAAGGTTCAAGGTTCACTTCATCTATGAGTCGGCTTGCTATGTCAAAATAGTGAAAATAGTAAAAATAGTGACTATTTTTACTATTCACTACGTCGAATAGTGAAATAGTTCATAATAGTTAGCTATTTTTACTATTTTACGCATGCCAGGGGCGAGTGGGGTGCTTTTTGCCCCCCTAAAGCGGCATATTTCCGCAAAAAACTCGTTCTCATAATTGGTAAGGAGTTAGAAGCTGAAACTTTGTGTAAGAAGACGTTGAAATGATAGAAAAAGAACTATGGAACAGATTTTTTATATCATTTCTAGAAACATAGGCTACCATACAAATTTTGCATGTGAGTTTTATGCCATTTTTCTTATTGTTGAATATACAGTCTGGGAGAAAGAGAAACGGCTGCCCAGTTTTCCCCCTTTCAAGTCAAAAATCTTGTTCCGTAGAGATATCAAGGAAAGTAACTGTCCGGGGGCTCCGCCTGCCCAGTTCCAGTTTTATTACAGAGATGCTGCTGAGGTGACAAAACGTTTGCTCGAGTTCCTTGTATGTAACCGTCACCCCATACACATAAAGCCTCAGGTGCGCTATTCTTCTGAAGGAAAGTGACTTGTAGGTCCAAATTTCGCTTCCGCCTGGCACTTTTGAACCGCCCACCATTGCCTGATCTATTGGGAAGAACTTCCGGCAGATAGGCATGGGGTGATAGGAATAGGATTGTCTGCCGATACAACAGTAACCTTCATCACCCTAGTATATCTTTTTTTGACTTCCTCTACAAGGAAGACGATTGAGTCAGCAAAAGGAAAGATTTTGGTGGGATTTCTACCGAGATGGAAGATTTTTAGCAAACAGAAGGCCACACAAAGACAGGTGCGTGGGTGGGTGGGTGGGTAAAGGTGGGTGCATGGGTGTGTGGGTGAGGGCAGGTCTTTTTCTCTTTCTCTCTCTCTCTTTCTCTCTTTTTCTCTCTCTCTGTGTATGTGTGTGTGTGTGTGTGTGTGTGTGTGTGTGTGTGTGTTTGTGTATGTGTATATATATGTGTGTGTGTATGTGTGTGTATGTGTGTATGTGTGTGTGTGTGTGTGTGTTTGCTAACAGTTATCTGTGTGCTTGTGTGTGCAGAAGTGGGCATTGAGGAGCATGAAAATGGAGTGTATACGATTGATTCTGGCTCCTCTACAAGAAGCGGAACGCAAACACCCAGATCTCGTGATAGAACTCCTCATTCCAGGAAACCCCTCTGCCGCAGACGGAGGGGCATGGAAGCTCCACTTCTTTGTGCACTTGTTTCTCGCAGACAGACCCATGGTGTAGTTTCTGGCGAATGTTTTTGAGAAAACGAACTCGAATATTCAGTCTCCCTACCGTTTTTGCTGGGTCAAGGGAACACAGTTGAAGCTGTTTGGATCAGGCCGGACAACTACTGGCCGTTTTCCTGTAAGATCCAAGAAAGACATGCAGAAATCCCTCATTTTTTTGCAGCAAGAGAGAAAGAAAAAGTCTCAGAGACAAGCAAACAAGTTTAATCAAACAAGCAAAGAGCTGTCAATGCATTGGTATGCAAAGCCGAATCCTTTCTATTTCTTGAAGTTTTTCGAGCCTCATTGTTTTCCTTGGTGTTTGTTACACAACTGGGATCTGGGAATTGTGAAAAAGTATATCGAATGCCTCCCTATGTACTTCTTTCATCAAGACAATGAATCTCGTTTTGGATCAAAAACACAATTGGAGGCCTGTGAATCATACTGCAAAGAGATCGTTCTCCCCCCTTACATGGCCCATCTCTCTTCCAATGGTTTTCTTAATGTGCCTAAGATGCAAGGAAAGCAGCTCAGACATGTTATGCAGATTCTCCCATTTGCGATGGCCTGCAACGATGTGGAGGGGGACCTCATTGACATGTTCGCAGACGTAGCATACGTGGGGTCGCACCTTCGTAGGGAGACTTGGCCTCTCCATTTGTTTGTGGGTGTAGGTATGAGGGCTGGGGAATCTGAAGATGAAGAACGTTTGTGTCCGCTAGTTGTCAACACGATCAAGAAGTTTGTTGGCATTTTAGAGAGATACGAACGTGACTGTTCAAGTCTGGCAAAGCCTCATGAGGTGAGTGAGCATTGTATTGAAAACTTCGTGAAGCATGGCCCTCCAGTGGGTTGTTCGACTGAGCCTTTTAAGCGGGCTCACAAAGGATTGAATGCATTTTTAAGTTGCATCACGCGTCAACATTTCTTGCAATCTCTTTGTCTTCGTATTGAGGAAATAGAAAAAATGGATGCCGTCTTTGAAGAAGAAAGGAGACTTGAAGTAGACAGAAAAATGATCCGAGTGCGAGATCTCCTGGCAAAGAAGTTTGATCGACTTGTTCAATCAGATGTGAGTTTGTTTGATGTAAATACTGGGGATGCGTTGAAGGAAATCCGTTTTGTGAACCGATTGGTTAAGGAGCTGGTTGAGGTTCTCTTCATGTACGTGCATGGATACGATGGCTTCGAAGGACCACAGGTGACCGCAAGAAAGAACGTCATCAGAAGCGCTCTTCTTCAGTATGGTCATATAACGGTGTACAGAAAGATGTATCTCTCTGGCGTGAAGAAATACAGAAAGCTCATGCTGCAGGAAGACGATTTCGTTGAGGAAATTTCGGATAGTTCAGGGGAAGATTCATCTTGGCTGGCCGTGAGTGCTTGGCTGCAAGGGGAGGGGATGGAGAGAGCTGCAGGAATGCCAATTCACGAGTACGGGAATTTGCGTGCGTTTTCCCCTGTTCGTGCACAGTGGAAGGACTCATGGTACAGTCCTCCCCGTCCTTCGCACATTGTGTTGAGTGAAGACGACCTGTAGGGAGAAAAGAAGACTATGTGGGGGGTTCTTTCTCTTCTTTTTACCCTAAAACTGTCTGATTCCGCTCCTTCTGTATTGAGAAATTCCTGGGCAGGCGTCCTGCGCGAGAAAATGTGTCTCATTGAAGAATTGCAAGAGTTTAGGGAGGATGCATATCCTTCATACAGCGAGAACCTTCATTCAAAATATATGTTTTTTAATAAGAAATCAATGGTTCTCTTTGCTCGGCATGTGGTTGATCGCATGGTTCTTATGCCAGACATCAAGTTCAATTGGGGAGGACAACAGAGACAACAAATGAAAGATACGCAAGATTTTTGGTTTTGGGTGAATTGGTACATCATCTGATAAGAAAAGATCTCCTTTGATGTATCTGTACAATAGACCTCAGGCTGTTCGTCAAACGCCTATGGATTGGCAGCGTAGGTGCCAATACTTCATCCTGGAGAATAGTTGGAATAGTGGAATAGTCTACTATTCCCTATTCCAGAGATTATACTATTCAAAGATCAAAAAAACTGAAATTCTTTTCAAAAACGTTTTAAATGGTTTTTAAATGATACTAGACATTTTTAACATGTTTTGAAAAATTTTGATACTACATAGTGGGAAGGCCCTAGGGCGGAACATATCAATCAATCAATCAATCAATCAATCAATACTATTTTTTTTTTATCATTCCCTAGTGGAATAGTTGGAATAGTGGACTATTCCCACTGTTCCGACTAGTCATCCTCCCCACCCGACCCATAGACGTTCTGACTTAAAACAATGCACACATTTATTGCCACACAGTAGTACTGCAGACTTGATATCATACAATTTGTATGCCAGTGTCTAAATTATTACCGATCCGTCTACCCATCCGTGTATTCAATTCGACTCAGGACAGGCCATAAGTAAAAGGGTCCGTAGGGTCCCTCTCTTCGGTCATATATTTCCTCCAGTGCCGGTCGGGAAGATCACGGTACTTGAAGGCCTCGAACCACTCAGAGTGCGTCAACCTGAAGGAAGGAAGACTCGTCAGAGTCAATGAAGGTCAGGAAACGGTAGGTAAATCTGCCATAAAGGTTCGATCTGGGAAAGTGGACACACTACAGTTACGGAAAATCCCTAGGATGCCTTCTCACAAGGTCGGTTCGTACCGAGCATATACGGAAAGGACATCAGGCGGTTTAAGAGCAAGAGATTCATGAACAGCGAGAAGGAAAGGGCATAGACCGGCAGGAAAAGTGACGGACACAAAAACACATCCACAGACCCCCAGAATTCGTGGGCGGGTGGGTCGCCCACTGTTTTCTTTGCCGCTTCAATTGTTGCTTCTTTCAGGCAACTTTCACTCTGCGTACCAAATCAACAGCATGGCCTGTTGATCGTTTGTGCATGTATTGACAACATCAACAGCACCACGGAGGGAGTGACGGACCATGATGGCAGGACGTGTCTGTCCCTGGTGACTTCCGCGTTCTGCTTCATGTAGTACTCCATCTCCCACAGCCCGTCGTCCCAGTCTTGGTTCGGGTCCGTCAGCTCCAAATGAATCTGCACGTTCCCTGCAGGACCCATCAGGACCTGGTCCGAGTGGATACCTCCCTGCTGGTGGGCAGTCTTCTGGTCAATGATCCTGCGAGCAGACGTACAGACTTGTGATGAAGTGCTACTTGATGCATAAGCAGTCGTGCGCGGGTTTCGGTCAACCAGTGTGA
Organism: Chromera velia; assembly: GCA_018398765.1. Classification (NCBI taxonomy): domain Eukaryota; family Chromeraceae; genus Chromera; species Chromera velia. Next base: position 87,884 of record JAHBMJ010001661.1, read on the forward strand.
AAGTGGTTGGACAAAGAGAAAAACAAGCAGAAAGCACAAACCAGCAGGGAGATGGCGACAGAAACGGTTCTCGGAAAAGAGAAGGGAATCGAGACACGAAGAGGGAGGGCTAAAGAAGAGACATGCTATCGATCCAAAAACCTGTGGCAACTCACTGTCTACTAATGAGAAAACAAAAGGAAGTCAAAATCGTTCCCTCCCTCCCTCTCTCATTGCTTTCTTCGCGACCGCACTATAATCACCTGCTTTCTTCGCGACCGCTTTTTCATTTCACTATAATCAACTGCCTGTCTGTCTGCCTGGATTGCTGCTGACTTGCAGAAGCTGTTGGACCACTTTGTGTACTCTGCAGTCGCTCTCCTCAGGGGAGGGCTCTCGACGCCGTTGTACTCTGAGTCGATGCGCAGACGGAATTCGAAGGGGAGCTCCCACCCTGGAGGAAGCATTAACTGCAAATGGAAACAGAGATGAACCAGAAAGCATGGTAGGTCATCTGTGCCATTCTTTCGTTTCGTTTCTCTTCATTCTCACACCACACAGACTCACAGATTTCCTTATCATTCTCTGTCGGAGAGAAGGTCATACGGTGTCCTTCTGTCCGACTCACAAAGGCATGAAGGACAGACAGAGAGGTGGATGAACGTCTAGACACGCACGCATAGGGACAAACCATTTTTTCTCTCTTTCTTTTTGTTTCTCATCTTTTCCTTTTGCAGAAATGTCCAGTAAAAAATCAGACCGACGAGCATCACACAGGCAGCTAGACCAGCCATCCGAATTCTTCTTCTTTCTTTCAAGGTCATCCAACCTAAAACGGACCGACGGACGGACGGACAGGCATGCACACACGCAGTCAGGGATGGATGTATGAAGGCAGCAGGGAGGGAGGGGGATAGGGGGCATCAAGGTGACAGACACGAGACAAAGAAGAGGAGGGAGAGCGCTGGTACTTGCCAACCAACTTGCCTTCAAAGCACAGTATCCAGGTATACTGTTCAGGTGGCCATCGGGAAAGAACCAAAGCTGCACGGGCTCGACTCCTGCCCAGTTCACCGGAGGGGACTTGATTGGATTCTTGAACCTCTTTTTCCTCTCAAAGGGAATCCTGCGTTCATCCATCCATCAATCACAGAAGCACAACGATCCACAACAAGGTAAAATTGGATTCTGGCCTCTTCGGAACTCTTGACAGATTGATGATTTGCTTGTCTGCGCACAAAGTTGTGTTTTGTCTTGAACGCAAACGCAGAGAAATCACACGACGCATGCACGACCGCACAGGCGCAGAGGGAGGCCATGAAAGAACAGAGAGAGAGAGCACCGCCTAGACATACAGACAGACTCGCAGAGCATTGAAGGAGATGGAAGGGAGGGATTAGAACCGGATGCAATGTATGCAAAGGCCAGAGAGGTCATGACGGAGACACGAAAGCAGGAATCAGTCTCTTGCTCCGGTGAGTAGTCGGGAAGGCAGAGGGGCACCTAGAGAAAGATCAAGACCTAGACGCACCCACCAGTTGACTGTCCACGTAAAATTTGCTCCCACAGGGTCTGTACAGGGAAAGTGCTGCCCGTTTCCTAGCAGTTGGATATCAAAGAACGAGTCCTTGTTCTCCGAGTGCTGCTGGAATCCCGTCTCTACATAAGTCCTGCATCAGCAACACGCACGATGAATTGCCCCCCCTTTTTCATGAGAGGAGGCGATGAGACAGCTTGAAAGAACGACGGAGACAAAAAGGCGGAGACGGAAACTGGAGTGGAAACGGACAGATGCACAAGAGAAGACGAAGGCGGCAAAAATGAGGAGCACGCAATAAGGAGAGCGGCCACAGAGACAGGAACAAATCGAATCAACGGTCAATCTCTCTGACAAACGGTTGACTCGGACAGCCACCACGAGTATCGCAATGAAGGACTTTTTAGATTTTTACTGAGACTGGGTTGAAGGTTGACCTTTTGTAGAAGTTTTTGTCGTAGTACACCGGTCTGGTTCTCTCCCAATCGATGGAGTTCAGCCTCTCGTTCCATGTGTCGTTCTGGATCTCGTACCCTCGAGGGATGTCGTCCTCCAACCAGGCGTCCATGTCCCATCGGAGTTTCTGAAACTGACCTGCACCCAATGATGCACAAATGAATGAACACATCCATCCAGGGATCCACACATGCAGTAGAGAGCGCATGAAAGTGTGGCAGACTGAATCGAAGGTCGGAGGTGTCTTTGTTGTGATTTGGACGAATCGATGGGAGTCTTCCCAGGGACTTTCTGCAAGCCCGGCTCATTCGCTTTTCACATCAACCTGCCGATAGTGCAGCACATAGTCACACCCTCCCCAACACGGTCATGCCTACTCACCCAACCCACCTGTGTCATTTCTCCGATGAATGTCCCGTCTCCTTCCCGTGCGGAGTGCGGGGTTTTTGGGGTCTATGGAGGAAGGGGGCTCGACAGGAATGTCCCTGGTGTCCCCCCGCAAGAATTCCTCTGGCTCCAGGCGGGTCTGTCCGAGGTTCCACGCGTGAGGTAGCCACTCTGGGCGCTCTCCGTCTACTTTCGGGGGTAAGGCGGCCTCTTTATGTTTCTGGGGCCACTCTGGGTCTGTCCGGTCGGCCACCCAGCGAAAGTGAAGCAGCGTGGCTGGAGGGGGGGCAGGTTGTCGTCTCAGCCAGTGGGGAGACAGAAAGGCCTGTAGCCCTGGTTTCCGTCGTGATCTTTTGAAAGTGAGGTTCAAGAGACCTCTGTGGAAATGGAGACACAAGCTCAGACACGCAAGGAGAAGAGAGTATCTCATGACTCTACCCTGACACAGGAGACTGGGGCAGCGTGCACAAGCCTTTTCTCCAGCTTGAAAAGACACCAGTAAGTATCTGCTGCCGTATAGAGAAAGACAATTCGAAGCTGTTGAAGGAAAGGGCAATCTTCAACTTGTCCGGGTACACCAATCAGGGCTGAGAAAAGGAGACGGCAACGAGACAGGAAGTGTTTCAATTAATTTTGCACGAGAAAAGAAATTCCCCATGAAGAATGCAATCTGTAAAGGAGTACAAGTGCTTTCACATCGGCAAAGTAGAACCGACTTCTAGCATTCCTACGGATGTACGTTATTTTCTTCATTGAAGGACTTGAGACAACAGTTCTGCTCATCATCAGCAGCTCATGCAAAATGACGACTTCGATTTGTCGCCCGGAGGCTTAATTGTCGATTCAATCATGCATTCAAGCAACAGATGTGACATGCATGGGCCCATGCAGGCAGATGGGACCGACGCGCACTATAGCTGTCTGCATGGGGCCCTGGCATGCATGCATGACTTTCCGTAGACGGCGCCCTGTGAACCCAAACCCAACCTGTGTATGCATGTCAACCTAGCTGTGTTGCAACCCCCGTGGCCCGTTCACTGAAATGTTCCGACAAACGGCTGCCATCCCATCAGCTGCCAGCACCTGCCAGCTGTACTCGATTCTTTTCACAAGGTGAAACCATTCCAAAGCCCCAAAGCCCCTTCATCCACTGATACACACCACAAGGATCTTCTGAAGCCCGCCTAGACCCAGTCGACCACTCGAACCCGTACACCTTGCACCGTCTGTCCGTCTATTCTACCTGACAGCGCCAACATGGTGATGCATCTCTGCGAATTGGGGAGCCGCATCCCCGTCGCTACACGCGATCCGTCAAAGGTTTCCAGGACCATTCAGGGAATGGATCTTGCCATCAGCCGCAACTGCAGAGACGAAATGGATCTCGCCAGTCTGCGACTTGGGTGGTTCACGCCTGACTGCTGCCCGTGATCCGTTGGAGCTCTCAAGCACAGAGAAGATGGGTCTCGACGGCTCGGCAATGACAACAGTTGAAGGACCCAGACAGGATTCTGATGACCGCTCTGCTGCTGCCGAACAGCCAAAGCATGATTCCAGTGACCGGACTGCAGTGATTGAAGCCGTCTGTAGTGATGGAAAAGTGGCCATGTCTGCAGCCGAGTTCAAGCAGGTGGTGAATGCAGGAGACATCTTGGGCAGCCTCGTCTATGGGCACCCAGGGATGCGCAGTGAGGCCCGGCCCAAGTATGACGTCTTCCGAACTTACGGTGTTTCCCGCAAGGTGCTGAATGTCATTCGAGCCTGCATCCGGGGAAACGGAACTTTGCCTCAAGACCGTGATGCCTTGGCTCTTGCAGTTTCTGGGGACCTCCGTCATTCTGCAGAGACGCTTGGCGGCTTTCCTTTGGTAAACGAAGCGCTCAAGCAACACGAAGCCAAGCAGGAAGAGAATCAGAGGGCCACCGTTCCGCTTGCGGATCGAGCAGGCATCTACGAATGGCGCAACCTCATCAGAATCCAGACCAGTACTACTAGTGCGAATAGGGTCGACTTTCAAAGGGCCTTCAACGCACTTGGCATGAAGGGCTTCATGTTGGTATCTGAAAGAGACGTTGAAAGCGACAGTAAAGAGTATGTTTTCCGTCGCCCCAAAGACTCTACACAGGGAAATGCCGCTCCCCTGTGTCAGGCAGGTGCGACTCCAGCTGCTAGTGAGTCAGGAACCCCTTCCTCGTCTTCCTCCTCAGGCTCGGGAGGTTGGGGAAGCCCGGCTTTAAACGGGGGCGGTTCGTCGTGGTAATCGTTTTCGAGGGGGTATGCCTGTATGGGAGGGCGAAGAGCCGGTCTTCGGTCTGCGTGTGGCTAAGTCTTCGGCCAGTGTACATGACCCCAGCAAGAGGTGCAGAAAAGAACTGCGCGGCGCGAATTGAAGCAAGATGAGGGAGACCGGGACGGAGTCTCAAACAATAAGAGGAACACCTTCATGAATTGCAGTCAAGTCCGAGAAGACATCCATCCACTCTTTTCGTGCACCGTGCCTACGTTGGGAGAGGGCTGTAGATATCGTTCCCTTCTTGGCCATGATCTTTTTTGTGTTGCACCGTGCGTACGTTGGGAAAGGGCTGCATGTAGACATAGTTCCCTTCTTGGCCATGATCTTTTTTATGGTGGTCATCGTCTTCTTGCTCGTCCTCTCTGCCGCATCCCGTCTCTCTGCTCTTCTAGCTGCTCTTTCTGAATCGGGGAAGTGGGGGGTGCAGGTGAAACCGTCGATTCCGGGAAGAGGACGATTCACGTCTGGATTCATTCACGTCAGGGTCCGGAAGATGCTGAAATGGACGTTGATGCCTTTTGTGAGCAGTTCAATGGAGCAGGTTTATGACTAGGTTTATGAGCGTTCTCGATCATATCATATTCATTTGAATCATGAAAAGACTCGTAGAGATTTTCTGATGAAAACTGAATCGCAGTAATCGCACGTCTAGTCGCACGTAATGTGGCACATTAATTCGCCATCAGACAGCTAGCCTGAGCTAGGCAATAAAGAAGCTAGAGGCCGTCGAATGATATAGAATTTAATTCAAATGAACTAGCAAATGAATTAAGACTATCATATAATCTATTATTAGATATACTATCATTGAAGAATACAGTGATAGACACTGATAGTGACCTAGATAGTGACTCGAAATATATTAAATTCCTACTCAAATTTTATGCACTAACTCTATGTATGATTTTACATGATTTATTATTAAATTATTAATGAATCTGATTCGATCATTGATTGCATAACCATGGTAAAACGGTTTTGTCACTGTTATTTTTACTATAGTTTTATCTTAATTAATTCATGCTAAGAGTTTTTATAAAACATTGATAGTTTATGATCAACTTAACATTATGCAGCTTGCAGACTCGGATGTACTTGGATCATGAGATTTATGGATCGACCCATAAACCCGGCCTACAAAAAAGTTAAGAAATTTATTAGAAATATCATTCAAATGTATAAAAAATATATTAGAATTTAGAAATATTCTAAGAAATATATGAAAAATATCCTAAGAAATATTTTAGAAATAAGTTCAAATAATCCTAGAAATAACCTACTCTAATTTTTTAACATGTCTAGCAATGTCGCAGCGACGTGAGCTAGGACGTGAAACTGGTTTTTAGACTATAACTCAGCTTAGTACACAAACGAAGGTCTTTACATTGAAAGCTATGATGCTTATGGCAGCCTTATGCAGCCTCAGTTGCACCGCTGTAGCAATGACCGACTCGAGCTCACAAGCCAAAAGAGCAGAACAATACGAACAAATCCGACTACTGTGTAGGTCACTTTTCGTATCAGTTGACTAGCTAGAAACGTCTTCCATCCGCGTGTCCTCCTCTTCGTCATCCTCCCGAATAACCGACGGGTCTGCTCCGTTGAGGGTTTCCCTCTCTTCTGCCTCTGCAACCTTGAACTTCTCTGGAAGACACCCTCTGCAAGCGTTTTCAGAACAGCAAAGAAAAAAGGGCAGGTTAGTGTAACCTCGGAAGGCAACCTGTGCACATGCTTGAACACACTCGGTACATACTTCACTCTACTCGTATACCGAAGTTTCGTGCGCGCTCTCCAAGACTTTTGACAGGGCCCCGTGATACGCCTCGTGCCAGAGGATTGTGTGTCACACGGGGATACGGCAAAAGCATGCGTCGGTCAGCGTGTTGATACATGCATGCATGAGCACAATCTGAGAAGAGAAAAGATGCAGACCCCCACTTTGGAACAAGGGACAAATGCCCGTATCTTCAACGCACCGGAGACACGTGCTCCCCCCCCCCCC
>JAHBMJ010001661.1:94607-109018 GCA_018398765.1 Chromera velia
ACACACACACACACACACACACACACACACACACACACACACACACACACAGGCACAGACACACACCTGGTCCTGCAGATCGACTTCAGGTCCTGGACCTCCGCGGCAAGAGGCCCCAGAGCTTGAAGGAGGGCCCCATTGCTGCAGGAACACACACACTCTCTCTTCCTCTCAGACACACACACACACACACACACACAAAGCCTTACTCTCTCTCCCTCTTTCACACACAGTCGCAGAGGCACACATGCACAAGTGCCGCGCTTGCGCCCCCGCTCACAAGAACCACACATTCCCACGCATAACACACGAGCGCACACAAACCCTGATTCTCTACATCTCTCTCTCTCTCTCTCTCTCTCACACACACACACACACACACACACACACAATATTTCCCTCGACAAAATATTAGGGAGGAAGGATAAGTTCCCGGGGGACACCTTTGTCCAAGGATTTTTTTCGTACAGTTTTAGCTCCATTCCTTCTCCTTCGTGCAAAAATCCATGATTCCTGTTCCCGCTTCCCTTCATTTCAAAAAAGAGAGAGAGAGAGAGACAGACAGACAGACAGACAGACAGACAGACAGACTGACTCTTGCTCAGTCTTCTCGATCTGCCTCTTGAAGTTCTGCAGCTCCCCTCCACAGTCAATCTGCGGATCGGATCACATGCTTATTCATGCACACTTTCTCTCCCTGGAGAACGGCACTTGCAGGTAGGCAAGAAGACGACCGCCAACCTTTTGAGCATGGCGATGAGGTTGCGAACGAAGGTGCAGAACAGTGGAAGACACGCTCCAAAAGAGACGAAAAGAAGCGCTTTGGTGAACAGCAGGCCAATGTTCTCTTTGTGCGTCCAGATGGAGATCTCTTCTTCCCCTCAACAGTCAGAATCCCAAACCAATTTCATGGAGGAGCTTTTAGCCAGGGAGCCGAGAGGGGAGGGCTGCTTGAGAAACCCTTTTTTCAGCCCGTAACAGCAACCGTCAGACCCACCCAAAACATACCCCTTTTTCACCCAGACCCCCAGACAGACCTGTTGCATCTTGCGCTTCTTGTTCGTCTCATCGATGTTCGCCCTCGTCTTGTCTAGCCGGAATTTGACGCTGCATGAATGCACGCGTCAGTCAAACAAGCACAAAGAAGAGGGAAGAAAGGAGACGAGATGAATGAGGATGCAACGAAAAGAGGGCCATCAAGGGACATGACGGCAGAAAGGGAAGAAAAAACTGCCCGTTGTCATTTGGGGATGCTGGTGTCTTTCTTTCATGAAACCAATGCAGAATTTCGAAGAGCTACAAAGGGTTTTGGGCACAGAGCGTGAGAAACCCAATAGAATCATTTCCACAGACAGGAAGGAAGGAAGGCACACGTCTGCATTCAAGGACCAACTCCAGTTTGAAGCCTGTCAAGAACAATCGAGGAGGCGGAAGTGGGAAAAGGAAGGAAAGGTTTCTGATGGGAAGGGACGGGAGAAGACAAGGAAAGGAACGAGGCATCTGTCAAAAGAGAAGGGTGAATGTCTTGCAAGGTTCTCCCTTCTCCCTTCAAGTGAGTAGGTACGTTGGTGCGGTGCCCACAGCTTTCTGGCTTCTTTAAAATTCCAGACAGAAAGCTTTGTTTGAGTGGGGTTCATTCTGAAGGCCGTGAGAGGCAGGAGAAAGCACGGAAAGGCGGCCGGGGAGTGGCAGTCAGGTAAAGAGCAAGGATGCAGAGGCTGGAAGGCAAGCAAGAAAAGAGAGGGGGTCAAGTGCTGTGCGACAGCGACAGGACAGAAAGATCAAGTGCATTTCAAAAGTGATCGAGAAAGAAAGCACGCGTGGTGCCAAAGACTCTCTCTCGATCGGAAGTTGCATCGATGGATATAAAGAACTTGAGGATAATTTCTTCAACGAGGGCCAGAAAGAAAGAAAGCAAATGCGTAGGGTCTGGCAAGTATTGAATGGAATGACCTCTGCTGGTGCACTTCCAAGTCCGAGCAATATTTGAGCCATGAGGCCTCTGCGTATTTGTTTGCAAGCTCCAAGTTCACCATCTGGTTGCTGGAGTGCTCCAAGGTACACTGGGCAGACTCCACAGCCTTCTTCCACTCCTGCAAATCCTGTGCTTTGTGGCCTGTGGGAGGCATAATGTCGTACCGTTTCGGTTCGATGGCCTGGATGTGCTTCTCTTCTGCAATCAGGAGACAACAGAGAGACTCAATATTCGCGCACCTGGGGAAGGTAAAGCGAAAAGTGAGAGGAGAGTAAGTGACCTGCTGCGCTTTTGAGTCCCTCCAACAAGATGGGGTCACTGTCCAGATGGGGCGTCTCGGGCAGAGGGAAGTTCTCTAGGTAGTCTCTCTTGGGCATAGCGTCCATCTCGTCTTTTATCAGGGCGAAGACCCTTTCCTTTTCTTCTGGCAGCATGGTGTCAACGTAAGGGAGGGCGTCCACCAGGTCCCAGTTCTCGTTCTCCTTGAAGAGGGGAGTCATACCGTCCATCGGTGGGATGGGCCCGCTACTGCTGCTGCTACTGCTGGCTGCCATCCTTCTCTCGTGTCCTTCGTGAAAACTGGAAGGAGAAGTTCCGGGGGGGGGAAGATCAGGACCCCGGCTCTTCAAGGCAACCTTTTCGGACCACGGGCTTCCCAAAATGGCCCACTGCAACTACAAAGCAGAAAAGCCTCAGCCCACAAAGACGAGAACAAATCCACGGGTAAAATTCTGTGCTGCGTACAACACTGCGAGCAGAGAGACGGCGGCCCACCAAGAAACTTATATACAGGGCAATCTGGGTTTGTGCTTATGAGATCACGAAATTTTGAAACGGCATTCCAAAAGTCCCTTTGCCACATAACAGTGCGCTGATAATGCGAGAGTGGTGTGGCACTGGGATCAATTTAAAAGTTTGAATGAATGATCGATTTAAAAGTTTGAAGTTTGAATCAAACTTTTTAATAGAGTACATGATCGCGCGATATCAGGGCCTCTCATGCAGCAAAGCATAGCAAAGCTGAGCGCTGCGAGGCGATAGATTGCGCCTCGGAGGGCAGCTCAGCCCGGCACGGGGGCCCTGCATGAGATTGCGCGCACCAAGTCATGCACACGAGAATCGTGTGACGAGATACACCCAACCAGTTGGGTGAGTGCCTCGGGGGGCCCTTTATAGGGGGTCCGCAAATTTGATTGATGCGCACCATCGGGGGCTTGGGCATGTCTTGTGCAGGTGCATGGGGCGGGGGCCACGGCAACGCGCACGAAGTATGCTTTTCAGGACCGCACGAGCATGCACTTACAACTCCGTGCGAGTTACTTGAGGGGCACGCATGTGCGAAGTAATCAAGGTATGTGCGATCGTAGCTTTGTGCGAGTTGCTTGAGGGGTATATTTTGGAATTCAGGCGACACCATGATAGATGGAGATAGACCCCCTAAAAATGAAAAAATGCATTATGCAGGATACCCCCTCCACAGGCTCTGGGGGTATGCCGGGGCCCTGAAAAAAAAATGTTCAAAAAAAAAAAACATGTGTAACATGGAAAAAGTTAGAGGAAAGCAATGTTAGAGAGCAGGAATTCACCTATGACGAGAATATTTTTTCTGGATTGAAAACGGTTCAATAAAAAATGGTTGTTCAAAAAATAAAAATAAATATTAATAATTCTGTATTATTCTGTATAATTCTATATTAAAGCTAGAAAATAAAGCCTAAAGAGAAAAATATATAAAATAAATAAAAATAAAGAATTAAGTCTATAAATATAATTGGGAATAACGAGTGCAATAAGGCTAGTTTCGATGTTACAGGGTTCAAATTTGATTTCAAAGTCTCTGATGCACTGTAATGCAAGGTTTATATGGTCTAATAATTTGCGGTTCGTCCAATACAAACTAGTATAGTCGTATATAGTCGTTGATACAAACACTTTTCTCATTCCTTATATATTGCTTACACGTGGATGCAATGTAATGCATGCACGTGTGTTCTCTAATCATGCCTACACTCTATCCATCGGCTTGCAAGGATCGACGTAATACTGCGATTAATTGGTATGCTGATTTCGAGCTATTAATGTTTAGCTCGGCGTGTATGCGAAGCTTCAGTCTCCAAAGTTTTTTGTATATATGCATTTCTTTGTATGTCGTTTAATTAGCATATATTCGATAAATTCCAATTGAATCAGACAGCAGCCTGTTGGATTGTACTGGATTATGGTAGATTGACCATGTGCTCCTACCAACACATTCGTGCACAGACAACATAAGATCTCAGCTGTTTGAAGAGACTATCAATTTTCTAGAATCTCCATTATAGATTCTTTTTCCGGGTCGGCTCCTTGCCTTAAACCTCGGAATTCTATAGACTATTACGTGCATGCAGTGAAGTCTAGTCTCTCTGCTGTCCTGGTAGACTGATTCTTAGGCACTTGAGGGACTCGAAGATGTATAAGTCAGTGAAAGAACGGCTCGGTCAGGTGGAAGTGGAAGAAGCGCCCCCAGATACGGGGGGAATGGTTGAGCCAAGGAAGAGGATCCCAGATAGAATGGTTGTGAAACCATATCTACCGGGTCATAAGCTGAAGGCAGACGAGGTCATCGTTAATACGTTTGACACAGAGAAGACGGGGATGACAGAATGGGTCCTGGTGAAGATGAGGGTGGCAGACGCTACAAATTTGAAAGCCATAAACAAGGATGCCCTCAAGTTCTCAATGAAGGTGGAGGTAATGAATAAACAGGCATACGATAGGCTGATTGTGCCGTCGAGGAAAATGAAGAAGGGGGGAGAGATAAACGAAAAGGCACATATCAGAATGATGGAGGTGAAGGAAGCATGTGATGAGATGGTGGAAGGGGTGTTGATACTAATGCTTCAGATGCCGCTCGACGGGGTGTTCTCGAAATCCAGAAGGGAGTACATGATGATGCAGAAGGGAATGGAATACAGAGAATACACCCAAAGGCTGATGAACAAAGTGAGAAGTGAGGGGGCTGCATACATTGACGCACACCTGGCCACTGAACATATAGCTGCTAAAGCGGGGGCACAGGTAGATGTGGCGAGTGAGATGTTGTGCTCAGTGGCGGAGATGATGAAAGAGCATAGAGTCATGGAAATTTACGGGCGGGTTGTTCGTCTTCAGGAAGAGATGAAGAAAACCCGGAGAAGGGGGGTAAGTGGGCTAATGGGTGGGAAACACTCTATGTACCCGACCTGTGACATCCAATCAGGGGGGATCACAGTTGAGGACAAGTCCCTATGCTTAAAAATGGACCTCTATGCTAAAGTCTGACCTTTATATTAATAGTATTATTCCACGTTTTCTTGACATAAAATATAAATTAATTAGATTATTTTTTTTTAGTTTATCAATGATAAATAAGCTGATAACAAATGTTTATAAATTTAGATTCAAGTTCTTAAAAGTAATTCGAGTGCTAGCTTGTTAAAGGTGATTGATCAACAGTGATTGCCAGCTACTGCATGTGAATGTTTTTCAAATCTAAATCTGTTTAATGATACTGTTAGCTAAAAAAGTTTTGAAATTTGACTATTATTCGATTAAGTATGTGTGTGCGTATGAATGCGCGGCAAAAAGTTAAAAAAAAAACTATAATCTATCTAGATAATCTATATATTTTAAAGTTTTCACTACAAATGTTAGACTAGAATAAAATTAATTCTCTGGAAAATTCTTTTAAAAATAGTTCAATGAGAATGAGTTTTGAATTTTAATACTATCAAAACAATGATCGAAAACTAAAATTTAATATTTTTTGAATATTATTTCAAGAGAAAACTTTGAAAAGGCCAATGTTTAATCCGTTTTGTTCCATTTGTTATTCAGATCGATTCTGATTGAAGAGTCGTTTCTGTACTTCTTCTACCATTGCCTAAAGAATGACATTCTGAGACACCAACTTCTTGTAGGACAAATCACGGAAACTCAGAGTGCCTTTGCCTTAAACGCATAAATGATATCCATTAGGTGAGGGAAGAAAACAAAATAAGTAAGCAAAACAGGAAAGCAACGGAAACGGAGGGAGAAAGAAGATAAATAAGCGAGAAAAAGAAAAAGGAAGGAAGAAAAGAAGAAAGGAAGCAAGGAAGGAAGGAAAGAAAGTAAAGAGTCTTAGACGAAGAAAGAAGGAAGGCCAATTAATAAATACGGAAGGCAGGACGGAAGGAAGGAAGGAAGGAAGGAAGAAAGGAATTAAGAAAACAAAAAAAAAGAAGGAAGAAAGAGAGGAAGGAAGGAAGGAAGGAAGGAAGGAAGAACGGCAGGTAGGGATAAAGGACAGAACAAAATGAAAAAAGAAGGAACTTCAAGGAAAAAAGAAAACAGCAGGGGAAGGAAAAAAGAAGCAAAAGGAGAGACAGGGCAACGAAGGAAGGAAGAAGGAAGGAAGGAAGGAAAGAAGGAAGGAAGGAAGGAAGGAAGGAAAAAAGGAAAGAAGGAAAAAAACGAATAGAGGAAGGACGGGAGAAACGACGGAAGAAAGGAAGGATGAAAGACAGGAAAGAAACAGACACAGAAAGCTCGAAAATTTTTAAACGAAAGAAAGAATGAAAGTAGGAGGGGGGAACGATATAATAAAGAGAGAAAAGAAAGACGGAAAGAAGGGACTCTGACAAGGAAAGAAAGGAAGAAAGGATCAAAAAAGGAAGGAAGAAAGAAAGTCACAAAGAGAGAAAGAAAGAGAGAGAGAAAGAGAGAGAGAGAGAGAGAGAGAGAGAGAGAAAGAGAGGAAGAAAGAAAGGAAGAAGGGAAGAAAAGGAGGAAGGCATTAGGGAAGGCATGAAAACAATAATTAAGGAAAGAAGGGGAAAAAAATAATAAAGATGGAACGGAAAGGGAAAGAAAAGAAGCTGTGCGCTCCAACTAGAAAAAATAGAGAAAAGTAGAAGGGCATGAGGGAATCAACTTGTATCAATAGAGCCAGAACGGCAATATTCTTTTTAGAGACTCACTAATCACATGCTCACCCATAGTGGCCGCGCAGAGGTAGCATCTCAGGGTACCTTTGCACGCTTGTGAATCTTGTGTCCTGCACAGACAACAGTTCAGAAAAGACAAAGAACTAAAATGTACAATCGGATTACTACGTGTATATGTAATACATGCATTCTGCTTCTGTTATATCAAGAATTTGAGTAAAGATATTGTTGGAAACCCTGCGGCGCCGACGGCTCCCCAACAATACCAAACCGGCCGGTTTGATATTGTTAGGGGGGGGCCAAAAAATCAAAATTTCCAAAAGTTTAAATATAAAACATCGCTTTTAATAACGAAACTAAACGATCCCCCATCTCAACAAAAATTTAAAATGAAATTTGACCCCCCCCCAACAATATAGAACCGGCCGGTTTAACATTGTTGGAGAGCTGTCAGCGCCGCTAATTGCGACAACAATAAGCAATACAAGTGTTGTTTAAAAAGAAAAAACGAAAAGCAAGGTGAAACCAACCATCCGTAACACATTCTGAAGCTATCGCGCACCTCCTGAGAAAAACTTTTTTTTGAACCCCCCCCCCCCCCNCCCTCCCGCCGTCTCTGCCGTCTCCGCCGTCTCCACCGTCTCCGCAGTCTCCGCCATCTCCGCTGTCTCTGCCGTCTCTACCGTCTCCGCAGTCTCCGCCGTCTCTGCCGGCTCCACCGCCTCTAAAGTCCCTTCCCCCCTTGCGCCCCCCCTAATTAACCTCCCCCAACTGCGCCCCGGCCCACTGTCTCAGCCGTCTCCGCCGTCTCCGCTATCTCCACCGTCTCCGCTATCTCTGCCGTCTCCATTGTCTCCACTTTTCCTGCCATCTGTACCGTCTCCACCATCTCATCTGGTCTTCTTTCTCTCTTCCAGTATCTTCATGCTCGCCTCTGTCCCTCTCCCTCTTTGACTCCCGGACCTGCCTCGCCCCTCCCTCCTCCCCCCTCCCCCCCCCCCGCCGCCGCTCGCCGCCACTCCCCCTTCCTCCTGAGCTCACACCCTGTCTACCTCTCTTCTTCCTGGACGCCCTCTTTTTCATAGCTCCCTATGTATCCCGCTCTTTCAAGTTGACATTCTCGTTCACCCCCAACCCCCAACCCGGTCCTGCCCCTCCGCATACAAACCTTGATGCACCATATATATTACCACAAGGAGCAGCAGTACCACGATTCAGACAGTGTTACACAGACATTCACATAGAAAGCCTACCTGGCAGAAGAACGAACACAAGCGCTAGCAACAGAGCCAGCACCCACTTCAACGACAGGAAGGATCCGAAACTGCAGGAAAACTAAGAGGCACACAAATCAGCCATAAAAAGACGTCCGGGCCAATCCCTCTCTGAGAAATCTGGGTCGTTTGTTGACGTGGGCAGAAAATATAAAGGAGACGGGAGGGAAGAAATCAAGACAAGCCCCCTAGTACAATAGAGCGAGAGCAAAATCTGCTGGCGAGTAAGCAAGAGAAAACTTTAAGGCGTTCTATAAAGAAGGAAAGATATATTTCTACTGCATGGTTGCCTGACGGGTCTGGGGCGTTGCTTTCAACCCTTTTCCCAAACAATACCCAGAACCTACCAGAGAAGATTTCATAAAGACTCGATCCACCTCCCCGACAAAGCATAACTGGAGTCCCAAATCCTGCAT
Organism: Chromera velia; assembly: GCA_018398765.1. Classification (NCBI taxonomy): domain Eukaryota; family Chromeraceae; genus Chromera; species Chromera velia. The sequence goes on from JAHBMJ010001661.1 coordinate 103,219, forward strand.
ACATACACGTGAGAAGGAGGGGAGAAAGTCTATGAGCATTCACCACGGCACATCTTTTCCTGACGCCCAGCCTAACGCTACATGACGCACTGTAACAACTTCACACAATCTGCAGATGGGCAGAGACGGGACTGTATACTTAACGGAAGAGCTTAGAGATAAAGGCAGCTCCACCTGCCCGAAAAAGCATAAGAGGAGTTCTAAATCCTGCGTATATACATGCCAGAAGTAGAGAACAAAGCGTATCAACATTCAGCAAGTGGCATCCTTTTTTGACATAATGTAACAAGTTCACACAATCTGTATATCTGCAGATCGAGACGACCGGACTCACCGGAAGAGGGAGTCACCAAGATAGTTCTCGCTCCCCAACAAAGTACAACAGAAGTTTCAACACACACGATCGAAGTAAGTACGAATAAGGGAATAAAGCGCATAAGCATTCAGCAAGGCGGATCTGATGCAATGAGGACTTACACATACAGCCAATTAATGAAAAAAGCATGCAGGGCCCCGGCATGAAAAGCCGGATAATCAGTTCTGACGCGAGCAGCCATAATTAAGCGCACCGCGCCGCGGCCGACGCGCAGCATGCACACGGATCCTGCGCCGTGTGCGCCATGCAGGCAAATGAAATACAAAGGTTAGACTTTAGCATAAAGGTTGGTTTTCGAGCATAGGGACTTAGACGTAGATGTAGACGGCCCTGGGGTGACGGAGAAGGAGATTCCGAACACAGGGGTGGATGTACGCCAGACTGGGGGGGGTAGAATGGTGAACAGAGGGATGAATGATAGAAAGAAGGGGGATGGGGGAATTAGCCTGATGGTGCCTAATGGAAACCCGAGAATGAACGGCAATGCAGGGGCAAACGGGGTGGGGGAGGGAGGGATGCAGGATGGCTTTGGTAGATAGGCAGGGACAGGGTCACCTAAGTGAATGAGGCAGGTAACGCATTCCTCTGAGGGGAAGCAGGGAATGACAGACTCGGGGTTCATGACCCCGAAATCTATGGGGGAGAGAGGGGGAGAGGGTCAGCAGATGTGGAAGAGAGCTATGACGCCCTTCAAACCGTCGTCCGCCAGGAGGGACAGGCCCACAATGAATGAAATGCAAATCTTCCCCCTGAATGTGCCGATGGTAGGTGGGAGGATCGTATACAAGACACTGGTCGACCTTCCGGTGTATCGACAACTGAAGAATGGAGGTTTGGGGGGGAAACTCTGGTAAAAATGTATGGATGATGCCAGATTGATGGTGTCTGTCATGTGCAGTGAAACACGGCGGGGCCAGGTGAGGAAGGAGATGATCTCAACGCTGAGGGACAGTGTAGTGGACGGGGATCTGGAGGGCTGTGACCTTTTGAAACTCGTTTATGCTTTCATTATACAGAAGAAGAGGGTTGAGGCTCTCTGTCTGCAGCAGGAGAAGGAAGGAGAAGGGGGGAAGGGAATGGGAGGTCGCCAGGTAGGACTTGATTGACTAGGGACTGAGGAGCATGTCGGGAGGAGCAGTGGTCAGTTGAATGTTCAAATTAATTTTGATTCTTCTATTTTGTTGTCTTTGTCTGATGAATTACATGAGGAAGTGAGGGAACTGGTTGGAGTGATTAAGAAGGATACAGGGAATGGAAGGGGTTTTGGCAGGGAAAGTGTAAGAGAGAAAGTGAAGTTTGACTTTGATCGTCTTTCCCTCAGATTGGCTGGGGTGCGGATGTTTGTTGCATCCCTCCATGTGCACGCAGTTCAAGCCTGTCCTGTTTGTACATCAAAGATTCACAGATGCGATTGCCCGTTAACGACGGTTCTTGTCATTCAGACGACACAGCCATCTTCATACACTCTCTATGTTATGCCTGCGTCCCCTGAGGATGTGATGAATCCTTCTTGCAAGCTTCGGACTGTCCTTAAGAGAGGGTTTGGTCAGAAATGTTTGAGAAGACTTGTATATTCCCATTTGCTGGCTGCTTCTATATGGTTGGGTCTGTCTGATACGAAGTATTCTTCCTTTCTGAGAGAGGTCAAGGATGTTTGTGCTGGGGTGGGAGAGGATGCATCATGGTGGGACAAGGGAGTAATATATTTGATATGGTCACGATGGAAGAGAGGCTTTTATATTGGAAGTACCGTTGGTAAGACGCTTGATCGGTTCTTTCAGCACCTCACGAATGCATTAAAACCACGTCGCATTGGGAGGAAATGTAATAAGACGGGTTGTGGGTATGTACATCGCTTCTATTCTGTTTTGTCTGCTGATGCTTCCAGACACGGCCTCTTTGTTATCCTTTCTATTGCAAAGATTGGGGGTGGTCAGATAAATTTGCGTATGATGGAGTACTTATGTATTTGTGCATACAAACCTATATGGAATACCGTTAGTGTATTGAAGAGATTCAAGAATGACCCGGTGCGTAATTTGAGGGACCCTAATAAAAGGGATGTTTACTCAATTGCGTGCAGGTATAGTGACAGGGTTTCAAGTCTGAGGAGGAGACTTGAATCTTCTGTTTACATGTCGAAGTTGGTGGAAGGAGTTGATAAAGGAGGCATTTTCCAATCTCACTCTCTTTTCCTCTACAAGGTCACTGGCGAAGAGGGTGTGGGGGTGAAAAGAGGGGAAGGGGATGTGATTTCTCTTTTTTGTGCACGGCTGCTTACTGCATTGTTCAAGAAGGTCCTTCCCGATTCGTTTCTTCGTTCATTTGATGCGACGAAGAATGATTTGAGTGTATGTATGTGCATGGTGCCCAGGGGCGGGATTCTTGGGGGAGGGAGGGCAACTTTTGACTTGAATGTGAGACGAATGTGCGAGTTGAATGGCTGGTCAGCAGCGACTTTGCTCAGAGGGGAGCTGATTACGATTCGGGTACTCCTCGCTGACTTATCTTTTTTCTGATCTTTTTATTTTGCCATGTTTGAGGAGATAAGGAAAACTGTGTCTCCGTTGTTAAACGTGAGGCTTTGCCTTCTCCGTACAAAGCTGACTGATCTTCAACAAACTTTGGACAATACATATGGGATTTGTGGGGAAGGAGGAGGGGGTGAAAGTTCTTCTTGTGGATCGTCGTGTCGTTGTAAAGAAATTGTAGAATTATTTGATCTTCCTGTGCTTGATGGTAATGTGTGTTGTCTACTGTCTGCATCTTCTTCTCTTAGATCTTTCTTCTCTCTTCCCCCTCACTTTTCTTCCAAGGCCAAATTATGGCCTAACACTGGTGCATGGAATGTTGTTTCGAAGGGTATTGAGTCTTTCCTCCGTTCTGTTCTCACTTCTGCTGGTGGCACTCGGGAGGAGGTTGGTCTAGGGAGGACAATGAGAAGGGGGAGGGGGAGGGAGAATATAAGAGGCAGGTCGATGAAAGGGGTCTTGTCTCCTGCAGTGATTGCCGACCTTCGGGAGCGGTGGGTTTCAATGCTTTCGTGTGCTCAAACAAATGAGAAAGAGGCCGGCCGTCCTAAGAAAGTCTGTGGCAATAAGAAGGTTATTAACTGCTCTAGCGGTTGTGCCAGTTGACAAAGCCAGTGGAGATCTGGCTTTTTTGTGTAAAGGGAGATACATTGAGGCAGTGGTGAGAGCTTTTCTTTTTGATTCTTCTTATGAAAGAATTGGGGAGAGTGAGTTTTCTGCTTCTCTGGACCTTCTGAAGAATGGTTTTCCAAATGAAAAGGATGCATGGGTATCTTTTTTAATATTTTTTAAATCAGTTTAAGAAATTCGACAGGAAGAAACACCACTTTGCGATTGGGATTCTTTGGGTAAAACGTAAGTCTTGGGGAGTTGAGGGGGATCTCCCTGAGTCTTGGTCCTCTTTGAAGTACAGGCCATTGGTATCTTACAAGAGACACGCCAGACATGAGATTTTTTCTTTCCTTTGCAAGGCTTTGAATGGCTGTCTTTTTTATTCTTCGCCGTATTGTGACTTTAATTCTGTCTTTGCTTTTCAGGATAAGGTTGGGATCTTTAATTCAGGGTTAAACTTTGGGAGACTTGCAGATCGTGGCTCTTATCTTTCTTCTAATTCATATTGGCCTCGGGGTGGACTTGGTCTGCTGGTGGACGACATCAAAGCATTTTTTCCTTCTCTACCCAGAGTTGATTTCCTTTCTTGTTTGAATGACTTTGTTCATTTCATTCATTCTTCCTCTAGATATCGTTTTGTTGTGTTGCCCATCCATAAGTCTTTTTGTATTAAGGAGGCAGGTCCAGGAGAGGGTGAGAAGTGGTATTCTCGGAGACGTTACTTAAAACCTATTGCTTTTTTATCTTTCCACTGCAATTATATGAATGCACTTTCTTGCCCTCTTGATATGCTGGCTCGTATAATTAATCTTGATTTTATTTTGAATGTAATTCGGGTTCGAAGGAAGATGGTCAGACAGCATAAAGGTTTTCCTCAAGGGAGTCCTTGCTCTCCTGGTGGGGCCCGATTTTTTGCTGCGTAGAAAGAATACTCTGTTGCATTGATGAGATCGAAGCCTTTATGGGGGGGGGAGAAATGGATGACAGGGAGATACATGAACGATAGAACGATTGTTTTTAGGTCTGACTGTGGCATGAGTAACGTGCCGAATGACCTCATGATAGAAAAGTTACTTGAGGAAGACTTCTACAGTCCTGCGTGCATTTTAGAACGTCAGAAGGGATCTACGATGCTTGGTCTACAACTTTTCTCTTTACCGGAATCTCCTTCGATTTTGCTTTTTGCTGCTGTTAATCCTAACCTTGATGTTTTTCTTAATTTTTTTTGTGATTTGGTTGCTTTTTCTCTGTTGCCTATTTCTGGAGGATGGTCGTCTTTTCCTAACCTACCTTCACTTCATAGAGTGTGTTTGATGCATGCTTTCTCCTGTGTTTCTTCTGTTTCGGCCAAGAAGGACCTAATATCCTCTCATCTTATCTGGACCTTTCTTTCTTGTAATACACCTGCGGTTGTCTTGGTTAACGAACTCACTTTTCTGTTTTTGGAGTTGTATATTCTGAGATGGCCTGTTTTATTTTTACTTGATTTGTTCATATCTACAGTCCATCGGACTGGTGATGATGGTCTTCGTTCTCTTTGGAAGGCGCGTTTGTCTTTTCTTTGTTTTGTTCCAAAATGATCTACATATGACTGATTTCTAACATTATAGCCTTTTGTTGTCGTTTGCTTCCGCAAGTGCACCTGAGAACCGTCAGCGATAGACAAAAGACAGCGGTATAGATACGGAGGGGCGTCGCATGCAGGAGACTACGTGTGTTCTCTAATTATGCCTACAGTCTATTCATCGGCTTGCAAGGATTGACGTAATACTGCGATTAATTGGCATGCTAATTTTGAGCTATTAATGTTTAGCTCGGCGTGTATGCGAAGCTTCAGTCTCCAAAGTTTTTTGTATACATGCATTTTTTTGTATATATTCGATAAATTCCAATTGAATCAGACAGCAGCCTGTTGGATTATACTGGATTATGATAGATTGACCATGTGTTCCTACCAACACATTTATGCAGAGACAACATAAGATCTCAGCTGTTTGAAGAGACTATCAATTTTCTAGAATCTCCATTATGCAACGGATTAATTACTGCTTCCATGATTCTTCACTCATGAACGCACGTCTTAGTCTTAAGAATATTAAGTTCCGCGACCGTATGACGTTTCAACGGAGCCTTCCTTCTTTCCTTCCTTCCTTCCTTCCCTGTCTCTCTCTTTCTCTTTTTCTGTCTCCCTCCTTCCCTCCCTCTCTCTCTCCCCCTCCCTCTAACTCCTCCTCTCTCTGTCCCTTCCTCCCCCTCCCTCTTCCTCTCTCTCTCCCCCCCC
>JAHBMJ010001662.1:562-20562 GCA_018398765.1 Chromera velia
GCGGCTGCCCCGCCATCGGTTACCGTCGTTCGTCGGTCCCCCTCAGTGCCTCCCATCACCACATCCTCTTGTTCTCTGCGCTGGCTGTCGTCTCCTATTAGTCGGGGGGGCGGGTCGGAAAGGGGATCAGGTATATTGCCGTTGCTGATGTGGGCCGCGAGGTTGTTTCCTCTTTGTCCCCCTAGGGGGAACCATGCTCCTGCATGAGCTTGCTGTCCGAGTTGTGGAGGGGCAAGCTGCGTGGGATGGAGTGACATCGCAAGGACGGCAAGGAACAAAAGAAGAGAGAAGGGGCGGATAGGTCGGGCTCGGGTCAGACGCTGGCCCCAATGGTGACTCTTCTTGAAGTTGAGTCGTAGCAGTCCTCCGACAAAGAATGCTGCATGCTGGGGGCGGGTGTTGGGGCGGGTGTGGGGGTTTGTGTGAGGCGGGGGGGAGGCGGGAGGAACGGTGGAGGGGGTTCGGACGTGACCAGCCACCACCTGGCCTAGCTGCCTGTCTGCTCTTTGTGCTGAGAAACAGGGTGCTACTCTGCGTCTTCTCTTTGTGTTTTCTTCCTTTTTGTCTGCTTTAGATGGTGGGGGGCGGAAGAAGCCTGTATACGTCCGTTCATCTACAAGCCCTGCCAACAAATACGCATCCCACGGAGAGAGTGGCAGCAAATCTAGGCGGCGGAGGTCGTGTGGAGTCAGGAGGGGGACGTTGGAGGAACGGAGCCAGCGGTAGCGGAAACGTTTGGTGAGCCTCCTCGGTGGATCGGTGTTGTGCGCTGTGCCGGCTGCCCAGGCCTCTGATGAGAAGGAGGGGGAGACAGAAAAACCAGAACATCTGACTCTCTGGATGTGTGCGTAGGAGATGGTGGGGGGTGGGGCGCTCCAAGAGATTCCCTTCACCGTCTGCGCACACAGAGCGTTGGGGGGCGAGTGGGCGGCGAGCGCCGGAGACGCAACGAGTATGAGGAAGGCAGTGCAAGCGATGAGGCGAGCGACTGACCTTTTTTCTCGAGGTCTCCGCCGGGGAAGAAATGTAGTGATTCGACCTGTATGGGCCTGCCGATGCCCAGTTGCTGCCTCAAGACACAGCTGGAGCCCCTCCTCGATGGTCGTGGACGTTCGTGCCAGGATGACCCATCCGAGTGCTGTGGTATGGGTGCAAGCCTCCCACACCCTTGCCAGAACGACAGCACACAGAGGAATGACAAGGATGGAAAAGAGGAGTTGAAAGAATAGGAATGCCAGGAGAAACGGAGAGACAAGGTAGCGACAGATGATCTCCTCTGTTCTCTGTTGTGACTTAATTTCCTGACCACAGTTAGTCACTCTGGCATCAAAAATTGATAGTACGAGCTCGATCGTCTCTGTATTAGAAATTTACATGGTGAATTAATTAATCAATTAATTTGTTTCTTAAAAAAAAAAATTAATTAACGTGTCCATGTATGCATGCATGGACCATATACAGAAGAAGTTTGTTGACTGCATGGTTGCTTCCCACCATTTTTCATCCATTTGGATGACTCCACACCGTCTGTTCTGTTGGATGCGGAAAAGACGGCCTTATACAGGTGAATTCGGTCTCATTATTGTGAATCGCGCGGTGTGGATTCAGCCGTTTTTGCTATTTTTGGGATGAACATTCATAAACAACACTTGCCAAAACTTTAGTGACCGACATCTCCTTTCACAGGTTGTCATTTCGTGTCATTTTAGCTCAAAAAGGTGCCATTGTGAATAGATTTTCGACCTCGAGGCGGTGCACGCAGGGAGATAAGGAAAAACCATCAAAATATCATGTCTGTCAGTGTTTCGGGGACTCACGGAGGCTCCTCGTGTTCTCGCGGTGAAGTGAAGGCAGCCCAGGCTGATGGCTGGCTGTCTCTGGGTGAGGAGCCTGGGTCAGCTTGCCAGGCAGATGCGCTGCCTACGCGAGCGTGTGAATTTTCTGGCCTGCCCGGAAGGGGGGGTCTGGGCAGGACTCTCATTCTGTCCGCCGCTGCTGAGACTAGTATGTCAGGCAAACACAACTGTGTGTTACAGGCAGAAGGACCATACTCGTACGAGAGCAGCAGCCAGAAGAGCCAGTCACCAAAACGACCCCCCCACAGGCATCATACCAGAAGCGGCTCACCTCGAGGACATTATAGCAGAAATCGACCAAGTGGAGGCAGAGGAAGAGGAAGACTCTGAGGCAGGAGTGCAGGTGGAAGAGCAAGTTCAGGAGGAAGCAGAGGGGGGGCAAGAAAAAGTAGAAGCAGAGGGAAGGGAGGAGGAAGAAGACACTGAGGAAGAGGGAGAACTTCAAGATGCCAAGAGAGGGGAAGAAGACGCTGAGGGAGAGGAAGAAGGCGCTGAAGGAGAGGAAGAAGACGCTGAGGGAGAGGAAGAAGGTGCTGAGGGAGAGGAAGAAGAGATAGAAGAGGAGGACGGACTTGATGAGGGAGAAAATATGGAATCACTCCTCCCTTCCCACCTCTCTGCGTTCTCCAAGTCTGCACTGTGACAGCCGCAACAAGAAGAGCAGGAAGGAGGCCCTTTGAGTGACGAAGAAGGTCCCACTCAAGCCCTCCTACCACAAGAGCAGATGGGAGGTGCCTCATCTATGACTTTTCTCTCGCCTTTCCCTCTCCGTAGTCACCTCCCTTGCTCCCAGTCACTCGTGAACATCACGCAAGCGGCTATCCCCTGCTCAAGCACTCCGTTGGCTTCTCACACACTCTTTGAAGGAGGGGAGCAAGTAGAGGGAGGGAGGAGGAGTACAGACTCGATGAGAGGCCACCGGCAGGGGATACAAATCAAGCAGCTTCCCTCTCTTCCCACTCCTCTGCTCCCCTCTCTTCTCATCCTCTGCATGAGGAAGACCCAGGATCTGACATGGACGAGTTAGAGAGCGAAATGGAGGCAGAGGACGAAGGCGCCAGACAAAGCTCTCTGTCATCTTTAACTCAACTTTCTCATTTCTGTCTCAGTAGCCACCCCTTGAAACACCATGAGAATTAACGGCGAAGAAGAAGGACACTGTCACGTAATTCAAGAAACTAATGTACGTCGGTGGATTCATTGTCTGCTTTGAGATCAAAATCACTCACACACCAATTACATGTGAGAGGTTTTCTCTCAATTCTTGGGCCCCCTTTGTTCTCTTTTTTGATCGTTTGTTTCTCTTTTACGGTTTAGACTGAATTGCGGCCATAAGATGCAATAAGATGCATGGTGCTTTTACTTCTTGCACTACTCTGTGTTCTCGCATGAGAGGACTGTTGTGTGTTTAACCTGCCTTTTCATTCAATTTTGGCGTGAGTGGTTCTTCTGGCCGCATCCGTCACGGCACTTTGCTGCTTTTACTTCACTTCTTCACAGACTAAGTCTTCCTTAAAGTTTTCGACCATTTTGATTCATCAGTCTGTTTAATTCCCTACAGTTGCTTTGGCATTCAATGGTCTCTGTCTGGGATTGATCGAGTTATTTCATGTTCCTTTATGCATGAAGTGAACACCGGCGTCCATCTCTCTCTTCTCCTCCTATGCATGGATTGAGTTCCATGGGCAACGAAGACAGGAAGTCTTACGACCGCTCAAACAGAGCCAATTAATGCTCGAATTCTGATATCAGTCTCTCATCGCAGTATTGTGTAATTGGCTACTCGACACCTGGCAGTGCATGCATCAGGTTCCTTCAATGTTTCTCCATTGCCCTACCCCATCCCTGTGCATGCACTGCTGCCTCACGCAAGTCTGAGGCTGCATGGACCAGAACGCACAATTAAGTGCCGTCAAGGGCCCACGCGTGCTTGCTCTGAGAGAGCTTTCATGTCAACAGCATCTATGTTGGGGAAAGCACTCAAAAAGGGTGTATGATCCTGGACCAATGTGTCTTGTCTTGTATAGGCCGTAGTAGAAGAAAACTCTTGGTAGAATTTTGGTTGGGTATTCAATGACACTTTTTTTCTGTGTTTTCCCGTCTTTATTTGGTTGCATGGTCGGAACTCGATAGGCTGAGGCAGCGGGGTCCTCGGACAGTTCGCATGATGGTTAGACTAGGCGATAGTCATTAGACTTAATATATGGTACGAATACATACACGCTTGTTTGTTTTGCAAGCCATGGATTTTTATACAGTCATCGTCTGTAGCTGTCTTGTAGTAGGTCATACGCTACAGAAGGTAGTAGAGGACGTACGTCTTTGTTGTTGTGATTGTCCGTCTGATCTTGTGTCATCCGTTTTGAAGTAAGGGGAGCGGAGGGTAGAGGAGCGGGGGTCTAGTCCAACTACCAGATGGACGTGCACAGCCAAAGTGAACGCAGCAGCAGCAGTGGCAGTAGTCAATCTCGGGAGACGCCAACATGAACGCAGGGGCCCTCCCGGGGTTCTCATCGATGATAGACAATGGATAACACAGATGTGTGTCGGAGGCTCCACAATAGATGTAATGTGTGCGAGTGGGCATGTAGGCAGCACTTCTGGCTAAAGAAAGAGAAGAATGCAAGGAGGAGGAGATTTCTGTGTTTTGAGAGGGGGAGTACGTCATTTGTTTAAGTTCGGCCGTTTACAAAAAAAAGAGGATCTTCAGAGATATATTGGACCTGCCCAAACTCGGTCTTTTTATGAATCAGTCCTTTCACAGGCGTCAAAACAACTGTTACCTCAATAATCTTGAATGCATATACACAGTATTGGAGGCATGCACACTGATGCACGCATTTGGACTCATTGTATCTATTGTGGCCATTCCAGTACCACCCCTCCCCTTCGTATGGGGGCACCCAGAAGGAACGACTACCAGACAGAAAGGGAAGCCTTAGGCGGGAGACAACAGAGCATTAAAAAAAGTAAAGAGGAGGGTAGCCAGACCTGAACGCTATCAGCCAGAGGGACAGAAGGATCAGAAAAGGGCCTGTCAGGAGGCATGAAGAGGCAGTGTACAAGGGTGTAAAACAAAGAAAATGAATTTGCTTATCAGAGAGACAATCGACTCCACAGAAGGTCCTTGCAACACATCAACACAACATACAAATTCAATCACCACATCATTCTTTGCTATATCTGCATTCACACAATACTTTTCTTATTTGACTGACTTACTGTCAGAGGCTTCACAATAGATGTAATATGTGCGGGTGGACATGTAAGCAGTACCTCTGGCTAAAGAAAGAGAAGAATGTAAGGAGGAGGAGATTTCTGTGTTTTGAGAGGGGGAGTACGTCATTTGTTTAAGTTCGGCCGTTTACAAAAAAAAGAGGATCTTCAGAGACACATTGGACCTGCCCAAACTCGGTCTTTTCATGAATCAGTTCCCTTGTTGCCCCCACTCTTTTGTTTTCACACTCTTTTCCCTTCACAGGCGTTAAAACAACTGTTACCTCAGTGATCTTGAATATATACACATGGTATTGGAGGCATGCACGCTGACGCACGCATTTTGACTCATTACATCTACTGTGGCCATTCCAGCATGTACTGTTTTGTGCATAAATGCGACCATGCTTATGTGATCAGTCTCAATCCAATCGTTGCGTCTTCATATCGCTTCAGCCGTCCATTTCTCTCATATTCTTACAGCTAGAGACTCTCCTTAACTCACTCTTCCAGCTAGAGCATTACTAACTCACCCTTGCAGAGAGAGACTCTCGATCGATCCTAAACTCCTTGTCCGTTTGTGTTAATCAAATTAAATCCCTGCAGGGCGACTTAACGGGGGGTACTTAAGCAAGGAGGTAAAAGCCCCAAAGTCTCACTGACAGGAAGTTCAACGCGGAGCCACTGAGATCAAGAGATGGGAAGAAAAGAGAACAAGCGCATGCCGGGGGCGAGTGGGGTGCTTTTTGCCCCCCTAAAGCGGCGCATTTCCACAAAAAACTCGTTCTCATAATTGGTAAGGAGTTAGAAGCCAAAACTTTGTATAAAAAAATGTTGTAACGATAGAAAAAGAATTTTATATCATTTCTAGAAATATAGGCTATCATACAAATTTTTTGATTTTGATGCTATTTTAACGGTTTTGAATAGTAAAGAAAACGGTATGAAACTTATAAAATTTGTATGGCAGCCCATGTTTCTAGAAATGATATAAAAAATCTGTTTCATGGTTCTTTTTCTATTGTTACAACGTCTTTTTACACAAATTTTCAGCTTCTAACTGCTTACCAATTATGAGAACGAGTTTTTTACGGAAAAGCGCCAGTCTCCTATGCAAAAGGGGGGGCAAAAAACATCCCACTTACCCCTGGCATGCGAGAATTTTCAAAACGAGAGGGGAAGGGTGGCTGCTGCAGTGCATACTGGCAGTGTACAATAAATGTCGGCTCCTTCTTCTTTTTCCTTTTCTCTTTCAATTCTTTGAATTCAATTCAATTCTACCTACATAGTTAGTAGGTCAAGATATGAACTAAGTCTAGACATGCAGCCTTTCTGCCCATCACAACTACTGCCTGCATAATTCATCGAGTTGACAGTCCCAAAGAAACTCTGCTCGTACACTCTTCTTTTTTTTTTCCTTATTATCAAAAAACATGTCACAACATCCTCATATCACCCGCCCACCCACTTAGTACGCTTACTTCCATATAACAAATAGAAGATGTAGCGATCGATTGAAGTGGATCCAACTCTGTTTCTTCCCCTCTAGCCTTCTCCTTTGTTCATGTTTGTCCTTTCAATGAAAGAATCATGCGCAAGCACGACGTCTAGCTCTCTGCTGATGCCTGTACCCCTGTCTCGACTTGTCTCATGTGGGGGCCGTGTCGTCGTTTCCTTTCCTCACCCGTACGGGCACGAATTAAAGCTGGTGGAGGGCGGGGAATTGAGATGAAAGGAAGTAGACCTTAGTATTTCTTCTCCTCAGAATCTTTGTATGGTAGATTACTTGAGCATTTGTATAGGAAGCAACTCTTTCATGGTTCCCAGCGACGGTTTGTCAGTCTACCTTAGTGGCTGATCCCGTCACAATTCTGGCGGCATTAATTCATTAAATTTTTAATTAATTCAAGTTAAGATACTTTCTTAGTGTTTAATTTGCCCGAATTTGCCCTAGAACTTGCCATTCTTCCTATTTATTCTGTCATTTTTACCAAAATCGATCATTTTTTTGTAGATCCTTTTCTTTTGAGAGCTTGGTCCGGCTTGGTCCTCTGCCACTTCAGGCCTGCAAGCTAACTTTGCCCCACAGCACGTTGTTCTTTCTTTTTCTTTCTTTTTTGATTTATCTGCTCTTCTTATACCCTTAGATCCTGTACATGCCCCGATGAACCAAAAAAATTTTTTTTCTCTCCCTCCTCTCCTCACTGTAAATAGATTCTGAACTTCTCCTATGATTGATGACAAAATGATTCCTCTCGCCAGAGCGGTCCTCCCTTTCTCTGAAAGAATCTTTCCTGGCTTGTTTGACTTACTGATGGGGGTAAAGGAACAGTTGCTGCGTGAGAGAGGCCAAGATGTTCCTCCGGCCTATTCCGCCTCCCCCTGACCCACCGGCGCCCCCTCCCCTAGAACCACCTCCCCTTCAGAATGCTCCTCCCCCCTCCTCTCTCAGCAAGGCCTCTTACTTTGAACAATTGGAACAGTTGGGTCTTTCCTGGGAAGAAAGACTGGCAAATAGTAAGGTGGATGCAGTAGAAGAGGGAAGAAGGGTATCCAAAAAGAGACGACAGAGAAAGCAGAGCAGCCGTCAAGCATGGTGGCCAGGGACCCACAATGCCACTTAATGCAGTTAAAGATGAAGGAGGCAAAGGAAAAGGCAAAGCATATCCCGAACCCTTCCCACCCTCTGCGAAAAGAATGTGTCAAGCTAAGAAGGGAAAGAGCTTAACTGTTTGCAGCAAAAAGGAGTAAGCTCAAGCAACAGACAGTAGAAAGGCTCAGCCTGGCTAGTAAAGCAGCTCTTGACCCCTTGAGAGTTTGGCAATAGAACAGGAAAATTAAAATACAGGGGGGAGGAGATAATAAGCCCGCTGCATCTTTCTTTACTCAGTTCTGGGTAGGGGTCTTCGATGGTCCTGGTCTTCCGTCTGCACCTGTTGGTCTGGCCTTCCCCTTCTCAGCCTGCCTTCTCCATATAGATGATTAAGGAAACACTGAAAGGAATTGATCCAAAATAGGCAGTGGGATTAGTCTAAGATGGGGTTCAACGTGGCTCTCAGGCTTATTATCTTTCGTTGTGTTTTGGCTTTTCTCCTCTCTCCCGTTTACTGCTCTTTGTCTTTTTCAATTTGTTTCACCTTTTTTCTTTTTGGCCTGTATGCTGGAATATATTGCGTATTGCCCCCGTCCCTAAGGGCCCACCGAGTCTGGATTGTAATGAAAGGCGCCCGATCGATACTGTGGGGCTTCTAGGTAAGATTTTTGCGTTATTGATGGACTTGAAGATCAGGAAAGAGGTGAAAATTAACAAAAGACGGCTCGGTTTCAGGCAGGGGATGGGGACAAAGGAGGCCTTTGCTACTCTGTTTTTGTTAATTCTCAGCTTCAAGAAGAAGAAGAGTCCTCTGATTACCGCGTTTATCGATTTCATCAAGGCGTTTGACACTATACCTCGGGTTAAGATATTAGAGAGGCTCAGGGAGGAGGGAGTAAGCCAAGCCGATGTTTGGATGATTCATTCTATGATGATGATGATGATGTATGGGGTTAAAGCCGGTGAGCCGTATAGACTCTGGCCAACCTAGAGCGTCATACATAGAGTTAAACTTTCGACTTAGGCCCCACTGGGGTAAATTGAATCAATGCAAATAGATGGGAGCCTAACAGGGGTGGGGAGGCGGATGGAAGTGGAGGGTGGCTCCACCTCTAAGCAAACAGGCTTTTGCTTTATCTGGTAGTTCTCTTACAGGCTGAGTTACAACACGCTCTCTGTCCCACCCTTGAGACAATCGAGAACTGCCTGCATTTAGCCCGGAAGAGGGTCCCCATGACCGATCAAAGCGCCAGAACAGCACTGGTACGCCCAAGCGGAGGGGGAAACGAGAAAAAAAGGGAAAAAACAAGTACCTCAGGGGGAACAGAAAGGACTTTGTCGATTTCAGTAAGGCCTTTGACACTATACCTCGGGTTAAGATATTAGAGAGGCTTAGGGAGGAGGGAGTAAGGCAAGCCAATGTTTGGATGATTCATTCTATATATAGTCAGGTGAAAGCTCGGGTGGATGGGGTAACTGAATGCTTCCCAGAAGGTGGAGGCGTAAAGCAAGGCGACCTTCTTTCTCCTCTCCTCTTTCTTCTTTTCATTAATAATCTGCATAAGTCTGTCAGCTCCGATAATGAAAACATGCATCAAAGCTTAGCTGGGGGTGTAGATAGAGAGACTCCTGTCAGACTGTCCGACGTTTTAATTGAAAGTATCGAGTACGCTGACGACCTTGTATTGTTTGCTCACAGTGCTTCAGACTTGCAGAAACGCGGCTTCAAACGCCTGTTCCGTCTTGAGGACTATTGTAAGGAGCACGGTCTGAAGGTGAATTTAAAAAAGACAAAAGTGATACGCCTCTCCTCCCCCCACCCCGATCTTATACCCCGGACCCCTTTTCTTTATGAAGGCAGACCAGTGGAAGCGGTAAGTAAATATAAGTATTTATTAATTGAGCAACTGGGTTTTTGAGGGGGGTGACCTTAGCAAGACAGTCGAAGCCTGCATTGAGGCGGCAGAGAAGGCATTGGGGGCTGTGTTTGGCACTTTCTCATCTCTTGGTTTTATTTCTCTCTTCACTAAAATTACTTTGTTCAAGGCCTTCTAGCTGCCAGTCGCATTGTATGGACTGGAAACGATCCCGCAGCTGAAGAAAGCAGATGTTGCCTACCTCGATACTTTACAGTTACGTTTTGTTTACAATGTTGTTTTGGTCTCTCTCACCACTCTTTTGTTTCACTTTCTTTTCTCTCTCTCTCTCTTGAGCCATTCAGTTCTCTACTTAGTAAGTTGATTGGGGCTTTCGTTTAATGCATCAAAGCGGTCGAACGTGCTTTACCTCGGGCAGTGTGGAATGAGTGCTTACCAGCTCATGTGAACCCTTTGTTAAGACAATGAAATGGCTGGCTGTTCCTTTGGACTGCTCCCTTTTATGGCCTCCTTTACCAAGCTCAGTAGGGGACAAGTTTGAAAGAAAAGGCAAAAACAGAAGGAAAGGGGTGGCAAAAAAGATTGTGGAGGGTGCTTGGCTGTCTGATTGGTTAAAAGAAGACAATAGAAACGTTAGAGACAGAGACAGAATTTTCTCCCGCCTTGCGAATCTCTCTTCTTTCCAATATGAGAACCCAACCAGACAGTGTTTGGCTATACATCTTCTGATTGAAAGGAAATGGCGTTCGAGAAGTGAAATGATAGAGTGCACTGTTGAACCTCTCCCTAAGAGTCTGTTGCAGTCTTTCATAAACTTTCGTACACTTTTTAGGGCTCTCACGGGGGAGGACATCGATAGAACTCAACCAGAACGACTTTGTAACGGATGTTTGTCCCCCTCGCGTGTGATCAAGGATGAGGTTTATAATATTATTCTGATGGAATGTAAAGACTCTGAAAGGGAGCGGAGCAGGCTAAAAAAACTATACGAAATTGTAAAACAGAAAGCACCTATTGACATAAGAATAAAAATCGCACAAAGCGTTGCGGGTGTAACAGGGAGAGGCACTTTAGATAATGAGAAGAAAATGAAGGAGATGGTTTTACTGTTATGCACGATCCTGCCTAGAAGCGGCTCTAAAGCACTATAGCTAACTGTCTGAAAAAGGTTCATTGTGTCGATCACGCAAGTTGAATAGAGTCGTTTCGATTGGCATGCAGGCTTCCTCCCACCCCTCCCCCCCCCCTTATGAATGTGTGCTCTGGGTTGTCCTCAAAGCCTTGTTAGTGGCTTAGGATTTAGCGTCGCTGAATCTAGGATTTAATCCTAAATCATCATCATCATCATCAAAATGAATCTCAACTATCATATTATTATAGAAAATATTACTATAGAAATATTATTAGAAATGCTAGTAGAAATATTAAAAAATTGGAGTGGATTTCCCTAGGGGTTTCTAAAAAAGTTAGAAATGGGATTCAGATTTCTTAGATGAGACTTCTATTACGGTGGCACTGCTCTAGGGCACCACTAAATCACTTATCATTTAATTATTGATAGACATAGCGGGAAGGCCCTAGGGCGGAACATATCAATCAATCAATCAATCATATTTCTTAATCTAGTTCTTAATATTTCTATAATATTTCTAACCAATTTCTTAGTAAATTAATTCTTATATATATTTCTAACATATTCTTTAATTTTTTTGTCTAGAAGTTAACATCTAAGTTAACATGCGAACAAAAAGTTAAGCCTGAAACTTAAATCTAGACTCGTTCTAGCTCGCTCGGAGTTTTTGCTCACAGACTCCGTGGCCGAGTCCGTGCGTGTTTCACTGGCAGGAACTAATCTAGGAACTAATTGAGGAGCAATGATAGACTGCGCCGAGTCCTACGCCGAGTCCTGTGCGTCAATCAATGCAGCGTGACCCAGCGTCATGCATGCTCCCACGCCGCTGCTACTGCGGGGGCCGTACCTGCATCTGGACCTGCGCTAGAGTTTGCATACCTGGCTGCGCCACAGCATTCCCTCTGCCTCCGCCCCTGCCTGCCGGTCGCGGTGCATGTGGCCGCCCCCACGCTGACCACGCTGCGGCCCGTTGGGAGTCAGAAACACGCGTTCGTTGTGAATCGGCGATCGGTCGTTTGAGAACAAAGGAGCCGGGAGGAGGCGGCTCTGTGAGGTGAGGAAGAAGATGGACCCTTCTGACGTCTCCGATGACTTGAAAAAAATAAGCGTTGTCCTTGGCTAAATGCTCCTGAACTCTCGGTTTCGCCCACCAGTCCGGAAACTGTCTTTTCAGAAAGCTCAACCAGACTGCCTTTTTCTCAAGCAGAACCGCGTGCTCATCCGGCCTGACGAGGAAACGATTCGCATTTGTTCTGCATGAGGGGTAGGTTTTGCAAAGTGTCTGAACGGCCTCTCGCTGCTCGTCCTCGGTGGTGTTTAAAAAGTCTGCGGACAACCCGATCGAGGCCGGGTCAGCGCCCCCCTCTCGAATCAAAAAATGAAGCAAACTTTCATCCCCAATTTCAATTGCACAGACGAGAGGCGAAATCGCACAGAGACGGTAAGGGGAAGAAGCGGGATTCCCCTCCTGCTGCTGGTGCTGCTGTGTGTCGGCTTCTTCCGCTGTCGGTAACGGTGAGCAACGCGCCCCTGCCTGAACGAGATACCGCAGCACTCTGAAGATCCCCTCGACGCAATTCCGGAGCCCCGACCTTGGGATCCCTCGCGTCAACACCCCTCTCCTCATCACTGCTTGCATCGGGGACACTAGACACAAAGGCGGGGGGAACCTCTGCTGAGGCTGCTGCTGTAACGGAAATACACCAGGAACTGGGCCCATTCCTGGACGAAACGCGTGGGGCGGTCTAAAAAGAGGGGGATGCAGGTCTGCAGGGTGCAGGGGTGGCAGGGCTGGAGCGGCTGGGTCTGCGCCTGGCACGGGGTCTGGCTCGACGCCGGGGGGGCCCCGTCCGGCTGGTTGCGGCGCGGGGCGGACTGGTCCTATGGCGGCGGCGGGTTGAGGCGCTGGGCGGACTGGCCCTCGCGCTGCGGCGGGTGGCGGCGCCGGGCCTGGTACGGGTGGCAGTGCGTGGATGGGCTCCGGCAAGTCTGCCGGGTCCCCCCCAAGGGGAGGGAGGGGCCCCCACCCCGGAGGGAGGGCCACCCCTGGAGGTCCCAAAAGTCGACCCATAAGGGCCGGTCGGGGAAATGCAGTGCCGCCTCCGGGTGGGATTTGTGGTCGTATGGCTGCGGCATGATGATTTGAGGAATTGACAGCAGCCCTAGTTTGTTCAGAAAGGTTGAGAGGGACTCTCTCATTGGGGTCTGCACCTCTTTGAAGAAGAAGTCGAATGAGACCCTCCTCTGGATTCAGCCTCTCGATTTCTTCTTCCTCCTCCTCCCCTGCCTGTGTAATACCTCCTGCTGCTCCGGAGGGCGGAGAGACGGAAGGGGTCCACTGGCGGATGGCCTCCATCAGGGCCGACTTCCTCTTCTGCTGCTGCGGCGGCGTGGGAGCTGGGGGAACTACTGCCTGCCCACTCACCCCACCACTCTGCATGGCAGCTGCTCCTGTTAAGTCTCCGATAGGACCCCCCCCCTCCCCTCCTCCCATGACGCTCTCCCCACTCTCCTCTGGCATCCCTCCTGGCCCCCCTTCCTCTTCCCCTGCTCCCATGCCCCCACCCACCGAGTCGAGAAGAAATTCCACCACAGGCCTCGAGAAAGGCCGAGTGCTGCACGCCAGGGAAAGGGCCGAGTGCCCACTCTCGAATTCGACACTCATGTCGACACCCTTCTGCAGAAAGACGAAGAGAAAAAGAGAGGGGAAAGGGAAACAAGAATTGCAAAAGAGACAGACAAGAAGTCGGAGGAGAGGCAAACAGACTGTGCAGAGAAGGAAGGAAGGAAGATTGCATTCGCATTGGCTGTATGGAACTTTTCTCTCTTTTTTCCTCCTCTCCCTTCACAAGTTCTCATTTTTCTGTGCGTTCGTTCTTTTCTTTCTTTCTTTCTTTCTTTCTTTCTTTCTTTCTTTCTTTCGTTCTCTTTCTTTCTTTCTCTCTCTTTCTTTCTTTCTTTCTCTTTCTTTCTTTCTTTCTTTCTTTCTTTCTCTTTCTTTCTTTCTTTCCCTTTTTTTCTTTCTCTCTATTTCTCTTTCTTTCTTTCTCTCTATTTCTCTTTCTTTCTTTCTCTTTCTTTCTTTCTTTGTTTCTTTCTTTCTCTTTTTCTTTCTTTCTCTTTTTCTTTCTTTCTCCTTTTCTTTCTTTCTTTCTCTTTCTTTCTTTCTTTCTTTCTTTCTTTCTCTTTTTCTTTCTTTCTCTTTTTCTTTCTTTCTCCTTTTCTTTCTTTCTCTTTTTCTTTCTTTCTCTTTTTCTTTCTTTCTCTTTTTCTTTCTTTCTCTTTTTCTTTCTTTTCTCCTTTTCTTTCTTTCTCTTTTTCTTTCTTTCTCTTTTTCTTTCTTTCTCTTTTTCTTTCTCTCTCTCTCTCTCTCTCTCTCTTTCTCTTTCTCTTTCTCTTTCTCTCTCTCTCTCTCTCTTTCTCTTTTTCTTTCTCTTTCTCTCTTTCTCTTTCTTTCTTTCGCTCTCTTTCTTTCTTTCGCTCTCTTTCTTTCTTTCGCTCTTTTTCTTTCTTTCTTTCTTTCTTTCTCTTTCTTTCTTTCTTTCTTTCTTTCTCTTTCTTTCTTTCTTTCTTTCTTTCTTTCTCTTCCTTTCTTTCTTTCCCTTTTTTTCTTTCTCTCTATTTCTCTTTCTTTCTTTCTTTCTTTCTTTCTTTCTCTTTCTTTCTTTCTTTCTTTCTTTCTTTTTTTCTCTTTTTCTTTCTTTCTCTTTTTCTTTCTTTCTTTCTTTCTTTCTTTCTTTCTTTCTTTGTTTCTTTCTTTCTTTCTCTTTTTCTTTCTTTCTCTTTTTCTTTCTTTCTTTCTTTCTTTCTTTGTTTCTCTCTCTCTCTCTCTCTCTCTCTCTCTCTCTTTTTCTCTTTCTCTCTTTCTTTTTCTCTTTCTCTCTTTCTCTTTCTTTCTTTCTTTCTTTCTTTCTGCTCTCAGGTGGTTTCCTCTTCACTTCATTTCTCTCCTTTTCTTGCTTCTTCCTTTCCTTTCTCTCCATTTCTTTCCTTTCGATCCCCCCCAGGCCTTCTGCGTTTTGTTCCTCTTCTTTCCCTTGCTTCTTCCGTTCTTGCTTTCTCTCCTTCTTTCCTTTATTCCTTCTCTTCCTTTTTCCCTTTTCCCGTCTGTCGGTCTTTTCTGACTGCATGACCTCAGCTCTGCTTTTTTCAACAGATGCATGGAAGTCCTCCCTCCACCTCCCTATAGCCTTCTTTAAGTGTGTTTCTCTTGTTCTTGTCTCCACTCTCTACCCCACACCAACAACAAACAACAACATGCATGCAGGCCCATCCATCAGCTGACCGACCTCCACGAGTTGTCGAAAAATCGCGACCCGCTCCGCTCCTCTGTCGCCCTCCTGCAGAACGGCCTCTGCCGGAAGAACATCCGGATACTCAAGAGGCTGAATCTGACCCTGACCCGATGGGCGGACCTCCTCATGCGCACGCGTGTCAAGACCTGGGGTGCTGGGGTCTGCACCTGCCTCTTTCAATAACAATTGGACAAGCTCTGCATCCCCGAGACGGCATGCACACACAAGGGGGGAAAGACGATTCAACTTCACTTTTGGTACGCCAGCGACGTGCCGCCAAAACCGTGTCTCTTCTCTCCTGTCTGCTGCAGATTGTTCCCCCCTCAAGTCTACACACTTTGCACCTGCACGCACAAGGGCCCGGACGGCCTCCAAATTCTCTGTGTGACACGTGTTCGAAGGGAGCCTTTCAACACGGCTCTCATACCCAAAAAGAGCAGGGGGGTAGGGAGCCGGGCCGACAAACCCGAGCTGACGGACACGCTGCTGCAGAGACGGAGCAGACAGGAGGAGACGGCGGAAAGCAGCCTGCAAGGGCGACAGGGCTTGCGTCTTTTCTGACAGAAACAAAGGCCCTTCCAGGCGCACTTCGTATGGTTGGAACGGCAGCCCGACCTCGTTCGGGTCTGCCCCGCCCTCAAGGAGGGCGCTCAAAACGCGCAAACGGGAAGAGAACACAAGGGATTCCACGAGGGGAACCCTTTGCCGATGCGGCCGTTTCCCGACTTTCAAAACTCCTGCACGGGTACTCACCCCCCTCTGTAGGAGAAATTTGACGATCGGAAGATCCTTTCCAACCGGTAAACGACCGGAACATGCAAGAGACAGGGGCGTGTGACCGTCGGCAGGCTCGACTGCCTCTAGGTCCGCCCCGGCCTCCGCTAGTTTCTCTAATACAGAAACTGCGCCGTCGGGATTCGACAAGATGGTACACCTGACTGCGGTGAAAGGGAAGGCTTCTGCTCTCTGGTTTGGGTCTGCGCCGGCTGCGAGGAGGAGTTCGACTGCCTGTTCTTCTTTCATACGGCACGCTTCGTGCAGTACTGGCCGTGCTTTCTGGTCACAGGCATACCTCACTGGAGTACACATCCATCCAATTGTCCCTGTGTTTTTCGCAAGCTCTACCATTCTCTTCATCAGAGAGAGACCGCGCACCCTGGCGCATGCTTCTGCTTGTCTGTCGAAATCGTCCTCGGTGTCGGAGTCATCCGATAAGGTATCGTCTCTCCTTAGCCCCTGCTGGGAGCGGGCTTTGGACCTGGCGATCACTCGCAGAAGGATAAAAAGGGGGGTGGCAAAAAGGCTGGTGCGTTCATGGATTTGGATTTCTTCGGAACTCGCAAAAAATTCATCCAAAGTTGTCTCGTAAGGGAGACGGAAATGCTCCCACACATCCACACGCGCCCCTCGGTCGAGAAGGAAGTGCGCGCTCTCAAAGTTGCGAGCCTCAATCAAAAGAGTCAGTAAGGGGACCCAGACACCCCCCTGAAGCACCCACGAGGCAGGCCGCAAAGCCCCGCCATCGAGAAGTTCAGAGAGGGCGGCTATGGTCAGTTGACCCATCTCATCGTCAGGCCCGATGCCCAGTGAGGGGACCAAATCTGCCTTTGTGTCTGAAAGAAGCGCGACACACTTAACCGACCCCTTTACAATTGCCCTTCCGAGCAGGCCGGGAAAACGGCCCTTCACCCCAGGCACAGACAAAACCTGACGAAGGTATTTTTCATTGTCTCTGTCCACGAACTGGTACAACAAAAATTGCACCTCATTTCGGGCTGAGCCTACAGACAAAGCACTGTTGGAGAGAACGCTGACAAGCCCTTGTGACGCAAGATCTTCCCTCAGTTTGCGAAGATCATGGCACACTGATGAGATCAGCCAGAAACGACGAGCGCCAAGGAACCCGCTCGAGCAGAGCAGGGCCAAGGCGTCTCCGACAGAATGGTGCGTCATGAGAAGAATCTGAAGGACGAAGAAATTTAGAAAACGAGCTGCGAGAGGAACCTATATGCTCGAACGATCTCGAACGCTGCCTTGTGTATGTGTATACGTCTTTGTCAATGCATATATAGGTGTTCATTTGAGACTAATTTTGAGTCACAAGTCTGAGTGACTGTCTCGATATGTCTCGATCGACTGTTAATTGCATGGAGACTGCCATGCAGGGCGTCGGGCGGCGGGTTATACGCGGGTGCATGGGCGCCGCGGCATGGCCACGGCGCATGCATGCATGCATCTGACGCAAGCAAGCTTGCGAACGGCCCCGGAAAACAAGAAAAATAAGTTCCTCGCAGGCTGCTATATCACAGATAACCGCTAGGCTCGGGTATATCGGAGGCCCTTGCTGTCGGATGTGGTGACTGCGGCTCAGGAGCCATTTGAGGCTCACTAGCACGTAAGCAGGACTAGTCAGACCGATATAACATGGATCGTTTTGCAATACGCTTATATATTTGGACAACTTGAACCGCAACCCCCCAAATACTCGCTATCGGCGAGGCCTCCATATACCTGCGAAAAGTCTCTGGGGGTAAAGAGGTTCAATGTATGGTACTAGCGTCTAGCAAGAGAACGAGTCTGGCCCACATGTAGTCTGGGACTACTGCAGAACAGTCTCAAAAGTCTAGTATATAGACCATAACGTTTAAAAACGCTTGAACCATATTATTCCAAAATACATGTGGGATATAATGGTGCTCTCTTGAGAGAGAGTGTAACAGTGTCTCCTTTAATTGACTGTATTTAATCGAAACTGTTATCTTCTTGACTCTTCCTGGGTCTCTACCTGCATAGGTGAACGGAATCCCTGCAGAGCTTCTGAGAAGTACGTAGGATACTCTCTTCTATCTTTATCGACAGACCTGAACGAAACGAAGACGCGTTATCCTCCTCTACATAACGCTTGCTCGACAGAGTCTCTGATCTGACTGGACTGACTGGAGGGAGAGAATGTTTCTCTCTAAAGGACCTCCGAGTGTCTCAACAGACGTAAAGGGCGGGACGATTGCTGTCCTCTTCTATCTCTATCGACCAAATGGAGGATGAGATAACTATAGGCAGCTGTTACTCTCCTCTGCCAGTGTCTCTAGCCTCTGTTTAGAATGACAGACTGAATGTAATTATGAAAGACTGCTGACAGTGTTGAACTTCTCTTCTGTCTGACTCGACAGACAGGAATGAAAGAAGAAACGTGTGTTTATAACACTCTCTTCAGTGTCAGACTCTATCGGCCACGCTTGAATGGAGTATGAGGAGCAGGAGATGAGAATTCTGTTCTTTCCTGTTTGAATGCCATTGGAGAAAGGCCTCAGCGGGCCTCAGACCCTGCCGCTCTCGCCAGCCTTCATCGGTGGAACTCGACACGGAAAGGGAGTGCTGCTCTGAGACTCCTCTGTCTTCATTACCAGAACCTTCAAGTACAACTTGAAGGAGAGGCTCATCTAAAACAGAATCAGATTCTCCTGCTGCCCTCTTCTGTCTTTATTGATAGAACAGAGCTCACAGAGGGACTGTTTAGGTCAACCGTTCTTTTTAGCGTTCTTTTCCGTCTCCACAGACTGAACGGAACTGAGAGAGGGACTAAAAGGGACTGCTGTAGTAGCAGTGCTCTCTTCTATCTTAAGAAACAAAACGAAACTCAGTCAGAGGGAGAGACCACTGCAGCTATCTTCTATCCGCTTCTCTTTTCAGAGACTGAACGGCGCGCTGAATGGGACTGAGAGACAGATTGCTGCTCTCTTCTATCTTGAAAGACTGAACGAAACTGTGTTAGAGGGAGAGACCACTGCTAACTCCTGACAGTGTCCGCTTCTGTTTTAAGAGACAGAATAGAACTGAGGAGGATCTGGCTTCACAGACCGACCGGAACTGGGGAAGAAAGTGCTGTTCATTTCTGTCTTCGCGGACTGTCACAGAAAGCCTTAGGACTGAGTGAGAGACTGTTGCTCTGAGAGACTCGTCTGCCTTCAGAGAATGATTAGACTGAGGAAAAGACTCTTGTTCTCTTCTTTTTTCAGAGGTGGAGCGGAAGTGAGGGAGAAACTGTAGCTTTCTTCTGTTTTCGCTAACAGAATACAACAGTAACTGTTACTGAGGCCCCATCTGCATGAGGGAAGACTACAGTAACACATACTGTTTTTTTCTGTCTGTGTTGACAGACCTGAATGGAGGGAGACATTGATGCTCTTGTCTGCCTTCGTCGGCAGAAATCGACGCTGAGAGGAAATAATGCTCTCCTCTGTCTTCCCTAATAGAAGTGAGAGGAGGGAAGCTCGCCTGCCCATGAGACTGTTGTTCTCTTTTGTCTTTATAGACAGAACGAATCTTCAAACTGAGGAGGAGCATGCTGCTCTCTGCTGTCTTTACATACAGATCGAGGAGATCTGAGGGACGAGACTCCGTTCTACTCCCTGCGGTCTTCACGAACAGAACGGAACTGAGAGATAGAGTCTTGCTCTCTACTGCCGTCACCAATAGAACGGAACTGAGGGAGAGAGTCTTGCTCTCTTCTGTCCTCACAAACAGAACGAAATCAAAACGGAACTATCCAGTGAGGGAGAGACTTCCGTTTTTTTCTTTCTTTACAGATAGAACTGAACGATGGGAGAGACTGCTGCCCTCCTCTGTCTACTTCGACCGGACGGAGACTTTCTGAGGAGGAAGCGACTGCTGTATGTTTTCAGGCTCCTCTGTCTATGTCGACAGACCTGGTCAGAGTGGGTGACTGATACTCTTCTCTATCTGCATCAACAGACCTCAGGCTAACAGTTGGGGCAGATCGATCGCTGCTCTGTTCTTCCTTCTTCGACAGTTCTAAACTAAAAGTCTAGCTGAAAGGAGGGAGAGCCTTCTGATGTGACTTCTTCATGCTCTGAGACTCCTTTGTCTTTCTTGATGGAACGGAGTGGGAGGCAGAGACTGCTGCCCTCCTCTGTCTTCTTTAACAAAACCTAGAACAGAACTGAAAGAGGAGAGGGAATGTTGCTCTCTTCCATTAGTCTCCTCCATCTCCCTCGACGGAGCTGAAAGGAT
>JAHBMJ010001662.1:25562-27219 GCA_018398765.1 Chromera velia
GGTGACGCTTTCAGCGAGAGTCGACCCTTCTGTTGCTTTGACAAATCCTGCGCCCAGACGAAGAACGGACCTCACGGCGAAGCTCTGTCCAAAACCCTCACAGGGAAAACTGACCCTTCTGTTCCTTTTGCGGAATTGGCATCTTGAGAAGAAACGAAGCTCACAGCGAAGCTCTGGCCAAAACTCCAACACACAGAAGACTCCAAGGACCTCTCTGCTCCTTTGTGCAAAACCCTGCGCTCAGAAAGAAACCGGGCCTTACAGCGAAGCCCTGCCCAAAACTCCCACAGACAAGAATCGACCCTCCTGCTTTCCTGGAGAAAACCTACGCTACTAGGAAAACCAGACCCTACGGCGAAGCTCTGCTATAAAAACTGAAAAAAAAAAAGAGAAAGAGAGAGAGAGGGAGAAGCAGCCACTCACTATCACATTCCGACCAAACAGCGAAGCTCTGTCTAAAATTCCGATACAAACCAACTAGGAAACCAACCCGAAGAGACGGCGAGGGGAGGAAACAGCAACCATCACACAACCACCTGAGGGACACCTGTCCTTCATACTTGGGTGGATAGCGACCAAAGAGGAACTCTCCAACAGCAAAAAGAGAGCAAAGATGATCACAAACACTACGATCAGGAGGGCAGCACACGTTTTCACCGGAATTGAAGAGCGCAAGGAGCAAGGACATTGTAAAGATGCGCTGACTGATGGAACCATGAAGGGCGGAGAGAGTAAGAGGAGAATTCACACCACAGTAAAGTGGTCATTTAAGTTAGGGACACCTTGCAACCTATTTTTATTTTCATGTAGATGATTCGCAAACACACGAGAAAGACACGAGGCGAATTGAAGTATGTTACATCAATCTTGACAGGATCGGAAAGATGCAATATAAAGAGTCAAATGAAAAAAAAAAATGGAACAAACGAAAACAAGTCCACCTTGACCGTTAAAACAGAGTCTTCAACACTCTCAGTGCACAGAAGAAGGAATGGTGAGGAAACATAAGAACGTACACAAACATGCACACATACATTATCAAAGTAAGAGACCCAGGCGGCACAGCGAAAGCATACACTCTGAACGGCATTTTCTCTGTTCTGATCTCTATCCTAACTGAAAAAAAAAAAAAAGAGAGAGAGAGACGAAGTTATGAGCACAGAAAGTTACGACTGCGAATAATCCGAAAAGAAATAAATGTACGAACGGTGTAGATCCCTGTGCGCCCCAGCCTTCCCCTCTCAAAGATTTGCAGCCAGCCAGCAGCATCATAGCTACAGAAATCGGCCTGACGACGCAAGCGTACAACGATCAAGAAATCGAGCTGACCAAGCAGGGATGAACGAGCCAAAGCGGGCATCGGCCCCACCACTCCATTGGAGCACGCCCAGTCTGAGGGGGGCACCCGCCTCCAATCACCAACTGCACGTACAAACAGAGAAAAAGAAGGGGGGGAGAAGAAGGGGATCAAATCCCTCGAGCAACGTACAGAAGAAGAAAACACACTCAAGATGGAAGGGAAGGAGAAACAAACAAACGAATGAAAAAGGGTCAATCAAACTCTGATTCAGACAAAAACAAAAGAGCATATCAACTTGAAGTCGAGAAAGTCTCTGGAAAAAGGGAAATATAAAAGAAATACTCAGTACCTGATCAA
>JAHBMJ010001663.1:1443-26861 GCA_018398765.1 Chromera velia
AAAGAAAGAAAGAAAAGAAAGAAAGAAAGAAAGAAAGAAAAAAAAAAAAAAAAGAAAGAAAGAAAGAAAGAAAGAAAAGAAAGAAAGAAAAAAAAAGAAAGAAAGAAAGAAAGAAAGAAAGGTCCAAACGAAAGACCCTAACCAAGCCGACAGACAGACTGGGTACCATCGATCCGAGTAACACGTGGATAGGCAGGCACGGAAAAGAAGAAGCCGGTCTTTGGTTTCTTTTCCATGCCGTCTTTCTCTACGGTGTGCGAAGATAGAGAGCAATAGAAAGAGGCCAGGAACCCCGACCATATTCAAGGATTAGGCTGGCTGACTGACTGACTGACGGACCGACCGCAGTGCACAGAGGCCGAGCGAGTCCCAGTCTCTCCCTGACCCCGTCGGGAGTCTGGTCCTTCTCCAACTCGGCAGCGACGTTCTGCTCGAACAGATTCAGGAGAGCGTTCAGCCACACCATCACCTGAGACAGAAAAGAAAAAAGAAAAAGAAAGCAGGCAAATGAATACATCAATCAAACAGCCACGTATCCGTTCACCCATCTCGTCCTGTCCCACCCACACTTATGCGGTTCAGAGAGGTGCGAGTTACCTTCTACACAGAGTGAGGGTGGTGCCTTTGTGAAAGGCTCAGGCCAGACTTCGGGTCCAAGAAAAGAGCTTCCATTTCAAAGACATGCAAACATCCGGGGAAAGCGCGCGAGAAACGTACAGCACATCGATCCTCTTCGCTTCGTGAGGGCAAAGGGCATTGTGGGATCGTCAGTAGATGTTAGAGGAGAGAGCTGAGTGCAGTTTTCATTTTGTGTGGGGTGCGAGCGTGGAGAGAAGCATTTCTTTTTCTTTGTCTCTCCTCAAATGAACCCAGCAAATGAGAGACGGGCGGCATGAAATACACATGCTGCATATCTCTCTCCCTCTCTCTCTCTCTCTCTCTCTCTCTCTGTGTGTGTGTGTGTGTGTGTGCCGTGTTCTGCTGCTTTTTCTTCCTCTGTTCGAATTCGACCGTCTGTCTCTCCTTATCTCTCTGCATCTCTTTTTCCTTGTCTTTTGCGGCCTCCCTGCTCAGACTGCACATTTGAGAGGTGCGTTGACATCATGAAACTACACGTGCCTTGCATGCGAGCAAAATTCTGACCTCTTCTTGTTCGAGCATCTCCGCCTCCTCCTCCTCATCTTCCTCATCCTCCTCCTCATCCTCTTGCTCTCCTTCCTTCCCTGCCCCCCCTTCATTCCCTCCCTCCTCTTTTTTCCCCGCTTCCCCTTCCTTCCCTGCTTCTGCTTCTTCCCCTCCTTCCCCTTCCTCTTCCATCTCCTCATCCTCGTCCTCTGCGTCATGCTCTTCTGCTTTGAGGGTCTCAACGCTCTCCACCTCTGCCCCCTTCCTAATGTAGAAGGACAGCACCACGTCGCGCACACTCATGCCGAGAGCACGAGGGATCCGCACACCCCATTGTCTCAACTTGTCCTCAAGGAAGATCCACCGGAGGACCGTCTCGGGAAATTTGAAGTAGTTCGTCGACATCTGCACCTGCGCGAGAGGGTTCCCTCTCTCTACCTTCTCCTTATTGTCCGGTCGCTTTCTCGGCATGGGCTTGTTGATGAATTGCGCGTCGTGCACACAGGGCTGGGGCACCCACTCGTCCTGCCTGCAAGCAAGCAGATGGCTCGGGAAGGTAATAAATCACTTGGTCATACTCAGAGTTTGCATCAGACTACCGTGCTGGTCTGCATGGACATGACGAACACTTGGCATGATTCCGTACACTCAGCGTTGAGCTGTCTCTTCGTTGTGTCTGCTCGGAGGAAAAGAGCGAACAAACCGGCATTCAGAACATTCTTGTCACCGAGTCTACTAAGCCACTTAGTTTATGCAGGCAACCAGCACGAATGGGGTATGAGTGTCGTGCTTGAATGGAAGTCAAGAAGGTCCAGTCATGGCACGTGTCCTTGTCACTTGGAAAAGAGCACTGTCACAGGCACACAGATGCAGCTACTTATTGAGCTGACGATTTGCTGAAGTTGGTGTAGACGATGTAGTAGTGAGGCCACAGAACCCCCCCATTTCCCAAATCGACAGGGTCAAATTCTTCGCCTTCAGGAGACTCGTGTCTACCCCACTCCTCATCCGCTACCCTGAAGGCTCGTGCCAAGACCACAGCCTTGTAGCAGTGTCCACTGAACCCCCCCCCGACGAGGTCTCCCACCTGGTACAGGAAAGAATCGGGGTAGTCCTCCGTCACGTGAAGACACCTGTCATCAAGCTCCGAAAGTCTTTTCTTCGCCAGGGACCATCTCTCTTTCCAGCCCTTTACTGATTTCTTCCATCTGGGGTCGTTTTCATCGACAAGCATCATCGCAGGAGCGAAGGATAAGTCGAGCTAAAAATGCAATTTCAGGAAAACGAGACTGCAAAAAAAAAAAACCAGAGTGGCGACTCCAGAAGTTGTTGGACTGATCCGGATCACTTCGAAGCGAATAAAGTCTTCGCCTTTTCAGTGACTAATGAGGTACTTGACCAAAGGCGTCACGCGGCGTCACGCAAGCTAGCATGAAGAATCAACTGATGATGGTGAGACAATTGAAGAACCTCAATCAAACGCCGCTTTACTGAAGTGAAACGAGTTCTTGGATGACGGCAGCACCTTCGAGGAGGAGAGCACTGATTTGTACGTCCAGAGACCTGTAGCTTCAGCGATGGACTTTTCTTGAAGGTCAGTGATGGCCATTGAAGTTTGGATTCTTTGGAATATATTTTGGAATCTAGGAGACGGGAGGGAGACGCCAATAACTGGGTAGCGTTTAATTACAGTTTATAGTTTGGTCGGGGTACGCCTGTGCGACGGGTACGCCAAACATGGCCAGCCCCCCCACTAGCATGCATAGTTGGTGTTGGTCTGCTTTGTGGCGTTATCTAGTGAGGTCCTGGACAAAAAACCTGCACAAGCATGCAGACTTGCATCTATGGGAAAAACAGGCCTAAACGCCATCAAAACGCTCCAGCGGCATTGATAATCTGCATCTCGATTGTCAGGCGCCGCCCTGCATAGAGGAGACCAACTGAAAGCGGTTGACCAGCTTTGATCAACCCTTACCCCCAAGAGCCGGCAGCTAAAAAGCCTCCTCCGGACACTCTTTTCCCACCCCCCCCTGCCACGCAGGTATGGTGAGGTACGCGTGCGGTGATGTTCATGTGTCAATGGATATATACATATACGGTGCGGTGTCTGTTGATGGTCAGAGCCAGCGCATAACCCAGAACGGATCACACCATGCAGAGGTAACAGTCACTCAGTATCACGCAGCCAGGTTTGACTGAAAGTAAACTAGGAGAGGCTACGGGTAGTGTGAAACAGTGAATACGTCTACATACACACCCACCTAACATTTAGTACACCCACACACACTAATACATGTATACACACGAACACTTACACACATTTACACACAGACACATACACACACACACATATACACACACACACACACATACACACATACACACACACATACACACACACATACATACACACACACATACGTACACACACATACCCACACACACACCCACATACACACACACACACATACACACACACACACACACACACACACACACAAGACACACACAGACACATACACACACATACACACACACACACACACACACACACATATACACACACACATACACATAAACACATACACGCACTCGCACACACACACGCACACATATAACACACATGCACATACACAGGATACGCACATACATCCTCTCTCTCTCTCTTTCACACACTCGCACACGCACACAAACGTAGACACAGACCCATACCCAGACCCAGACCCACACACAGATATAGACACAGTCACAGACACAGACACACACACACATACACATACACACATACAGGTTACAAAGCCAAACAGGTAATCAGACTAAGCGGTTGTGCGCAATAAGAAGCCAGGCGAAGCACGCAGAAACCATGAAGAACCATTGGCAATACAGAATTTTCATGAATGTGTCCCTTCATTCATTCATTCATTCATTCATTCATTCATTCATTTACTCACTCACTCACTCACTCACTCACTTATTCATTCATTCATTCGTCCATTCATTCATTCATTCATCGAATCTCGGATTCAGTCATTCATTCTATAGGGGCTAGAATAGGAGCATTTCTCCCCGCTTCTTCTTTCCTCTCCTAACAACGAAGGGCTGGGATGGGCTGGAATGGAACGACGCCTCCTCGCCTCTCCTCTCTACTCCCGCCATCGAAGGGGCTGGGATGGGGCAACCCCTTTTCACCTCTCCTCTCCTCTCCTCTCGGGGTCCTCTACTCTTCCTAGCTACTCTTCTCTTCTCCCGTCTCCCCTCCTCTCCTCCCCTCTCTTCTCTTCTCCCGCTATCTAAGGGACTGGGATGGGACGATCCCTGCCCGCCTCTCCCCTCCTTTTCTGAAATCAAAGAGGTTGGGATAGAACAACGTCGTCTCGCCTCCGCTTGAAGTTTCCCTTCCCGACATTGATCGAGGGGGCTGGCATCCATCCATCCAATCGTCCATTCATCCTTTCCTCCATCCATTCATCCATCCATCCATTCATCTATTCGTCCATTTATGCATCCATTCGTCCATTCATCCATCCTTTCATCCATCCATTCATCTATTCGTCCATTCATCCATCCATTCATCCATCCATTCATCCATTCATCCATCTATTCATCCATTCGTCTATTTATCCATCCATTCGTCCATTCATCCATCCATCCATTCACCCATTCATTCATCTATTCATCCTTTCATCCATCCATTCATCCATTTATCCATCCATTCATCCATTCATCTATCCATTCGTCCATTTATCCATCCGTTCATCCATTCGTCCATCCATCCATCTATCCGTCCATCGATCCATTCATCCATTCATCCATCCATGCATCCATCCATCTGTCCATCCATCTATTCATTCATTCGCTCATTCATTCATTCATTCATTCATTCAATTCATTCATTTGTTCATTCTTTAATTCAATCATTCATTCATTCATTTATCCATTCATTTACTAAGGTGTGTCACTGCTTGTGGTTATATAAAAGTTCTAGCAAAGTCCTAGACTAAGAACACTATTTTTTAACAAATAAAATCAAGTTTTTAAGAGTCAAAATGATTAAACAACTTCTTAAAAGCTTAAAAAACATGGTTTTGAATGTTTATAGTCAGGTTATGGTAGGTTATAGTAGGTTATAGACGTTTCGCCACCTAAGGTTCTAAGAAAAGTTCCTGAACCGTCCGTTTCTCAAAACCTTTTCCTCAGAACCTGCCAGAACCTGCTAAAACCACCTTAAACCGGCCTTTTCTCAATAGAAATATGATCAAACCGACCGGGAACGCTCGCAAACTGATGAGACAATTAGTGTTTTTGTCCTCCTTCGCGCCCTAGCCGTCACCCCCCTCCTATTCCCCTCCCTCATTGCCCTAGTCATTGCCTGAACTGTGAATAGCAGCCGCAGCCTAGAGCCGCAACGCCGCCCAGACTTTCATTTAGAACTGTAGATGAGGCCTGGATGACAAAGCTGAATGATAGCGGTGGCTGTCTCTTTTTTCGAAGGTAGTTAACTTAGTGAATCCTGAGGATAAGCATCTAATGATAAAGAGGGGGATAAGTGTTGGGTTGTCTTGTATGGCCCATATTATCAAGAACAAGGGTATTTCTACCCAAGTGATTTTGTATGAGAAAGTAAACGACAGAGATGATTCTGAGTCCTGAATGTTCCTTCCTCTGACTCTTTGAAACTCCACTATGAGCCAGACAGACGACCTCCCCCTTTCAAATATCTTTTTTTTGATTCATTCAGCAGTTTTAATCGATGGTGGAGTCCGAATTCAAAAGGAAGAATTGCAGCGAGCTGAGCGATCCTTTTTTGAAAAATATGAAAAGCTGAGAGAGCTTCTTCCAGGAGAAGTCAGACTGGAGGAAGGAGTTGTGCAGATAGAGCTGAAAGCAACCAGAACCACTTATAGTGTGGAAAATGGGGGTCCGGCTGTGAAATATGGCGAGGAGAGTGGGGATGTGCTTTCAGACTAGCTTTAAAAATGAAGTGGATGAAGAAAACCATCGTTTATGTAAGAAACTCAAACGTTAAAAAACGTTTGTAAGCATTAGAACTCAGTAGAAGTAAAGTTATGTAAGGTTCTATAAGGTTCTTTTAGGTTCTAAAAAAAAATACTGAACCTAGGCTTTTATTTTTTTAGAACCTATAGTAGCGAAATGACTTTAAACCTCTATAACTTCATGATAAAAGCAAACAATTATCCAGTTTGTATTGTGTATAAAGTTCTACTGGGCTTAGAACCACATTGAACACACTTTTAAGAGTATACATCTTCTTTATTTTTATTTAGGGGGGGAGTACAGACTATATCTTAATTATTATATTTTTTTTAAGTGATATACCCTAGTTCATTCATTCATTCATTCAGTCATTCATTTATCCGTTCATTCATTCCCTCATTCATTCATTCATTCATTCATCCATCCATCCATCCATCCATGTGTTCATTCATTCATTTATTCATTCATCTATCCACTCATTCATTCATTCATTCATTTATCCATTCATTCATTCATTCATCCATCCACTCATTTATTCATTCATCTATCCATTCATCCATTCGTCCATCCATCCATCTATATATCCGTCCATCGATCCATTCATCCATTCGTCCATTCATGCATCCATCCATCTGTCTATCCATCTATTCATTCATTCGCTCATTCATTCATTCATTCATTCATTCATTCAATTCATTCATTCGTTCATTCTTTAATTCAATCATTCATTCATTCATTTATCCATTCATTTATCCATTCATTCATTTATTCAGTCATTCATTTATCCGTTCATTCATTCCCCTAGTCATTCCGTCATTCATTCATTCATTCATTCATTCATTTATTCATTCATTCATCCATCCATCCATCCATCCATCCATCCATGTATTCATTCATTCATTCATTCATCTATCCACTCATTCATTCATTCATCTATCCACTCATTCATTCCTTCATTTATCCATTCATTCATTCGTTCATTCATCCATCCATCCACTCATTCATTCATTCATTCATTCATTTATTCATTCATTCATTCGATCATTCATGCATTCGTTCTATCCACTACCATGCACTGGGGGGGGATCTGGCCGTCAGCGTGTCCACCTGCATGACGCGCGAGCGCGGAATCGCGCGAAAGTCGGAAAGTGTATGCATGCATGGACGCGATACAAAAATTGTATTAATTAATAAAAGAAAAAAAAAATTAAAGTATGCGAATTATGCATTCGATCTATAGCTTATAGTATATATATATATATATATATATATATGTAGCTCTTCATTCGAAGTTGTGGTCACTGATCGACTGAAGAGAAGATTCAGATTCGACGGAGCAGTAGAGGCAAGAAAGAAGAAACGCGTCTGAGATCTCCGAAACAAGCGGGTCTGACAATGAATGCTTTCAGTCTGCCAAACTGCATGAGACATATGTACACAAACCTACTTCACAGTGACTGGAACTAAGCGCACGACGAAAACAATCCATCAAGGAGAAAGAGAAGAGTCGACTCGAGCCATCAGGTCATTCATCGAGAGTCAGGCTGACTCCACTCTGATCACATTGCTGGTTTACGCTAAGACATTTTGACTGATCGTCACAAATCCAAATTCAGAAGTTAGCAAATCCGACAAAGACTTAAGGACTTATATACGAAAAGAGACAAGATGAAACCCCGATCCCTCGAGGAGCTGCCCGGATTTCACGAGCTGAACACCAGTTCTGTCCATCAGCAGCCTCGTCCGAGCCTCCAGCGACGAGGTCAAGACGAAGAGGTCGCCTGCTTCATTCAACGCGCAGGTCCAGCTTTGCTCTCCCCCCGCTCGAATGCCAACAGAGTGGATGACGTGTCTCTCCGGGGCCTCACACAGAGAGAGGAGGAAACGTCTACTCTGCCTCCCCCACACGCACAACACCAGTTTCGAGACAGAGCAAAGAGAGCTGTAGGGGAACCTGTCCGCCTGGCCTCGTTCATGTCAGGAGAACAAATGTTTCAATCCCCCCACCAGCACTCTTCTCCTTCTCAAGTGACCAGCGACCATCATCATCAGCAGCAGCAGGCCGCCCTTCCGCAGGGACTGCCTGCTCTGGCAGGTTCCTTTTTGAGCTCTGTGCCTGCGCCTACAGGAGCACAGGCAAACGGGTATTTTGGCAAGCCGAACGCAATTTTACTTTCAATCAAACGAAGACACCAATCAGGACCTTACGTGAAGCAGCCTCCTGCCGAGGCACTCACCTGCACAGCCGTGTCCTTCTGGAAGTCAATGACAACCTTCAATATGAACGTGAACAACATGAACAGGCAGACGAACAACCAGTGGGGGATAGGCACGGTCAAAGAAACAGACGCCGGAGGGCGGGGGTCACCCCAGTCCGAGTCAGTCTCCCCAGAGAAACTGGTGAAGGCAATCATGAATGGCAATTCACCCGAGAGAAATATGGGTGCCAGGGTGGTGCCACAAACAGGGGACCAGATCGTTTCGAACAAGCGCGAGACTGGGCCTGTGCAGGGTCCAAGAGAGAGTCAAAGAAGACCGGCAGTCGGTGACAAATGGGATGCGCAGTACCAGGGTCAGCAGAAGAAGAGGATGAAGAGCTTACAATATCTGCCGTTTTTGTGTGCAATATGCACTTCTTCTTCTCAAAGACTATGCAAGCAACATTCTTGCATTCTCTCTAGCTGACCTCACACTAACTTCTTCACCCGTTCCCTTCACCCGTCTCCAACTCTGTCGTTTCGCAGTCATCCACCTATCTGCGATCTAGGCCACTCAGTCTCTTTCATGATGGAACAAGGTACAAAAAGCATCCACTCATCAGTCCTCACAGTCATGAGCTCTCACGGAGGCAGACGCCGAGATCACAGCTCTGGGCGTGTGCTTGTGCGCGCGCGCACGCGCGCGCGCGCGCGCGTGTGTGTGTGTGTGTGTGTGTGTGTGTGTGTGCGTGTGTGTATGCGTGTGTGTATGCGTGTGTGTATGCGTGTGTGTATGCGTGTGTGTATGCGTGTGTGTATGCGTGTGTGTATGCGTGTGTGTATGCGTGTGTGTATGCGTGTGTGTATGCGTGTGTGTATGCGTGTGTGTATGCGTGTGTGTATGCGTGTGTGTATGCGTGTGTGTATGCGTGTGTGTATGCGTGTGTGTATGCGTGTGTGTATGCGTGTGTGTATGCGTGTGTGTATGCGTGTGTGTATGCGTGTGTGTATGCGTGTGTGTATGCGTGTGTGTATGCGTGTGTGTATGCGTGTGTGTATGCGTGTGTGTATGCGTGTGTGTATGCGTGTGTGTATGCGTGTGTGTATGCGTGTGTGTATGCGTGTGTGTATGCGTGTGTGTATGCGTGTGTGTATGCGTGTGTGTATGCGTGTGTGTATGCGTGTGTGTATGCGTGTGTGTATGCGTGTGTGTATGCGTGTGTGTATGCGTGTGTGTATGCGTGTGTGTATGCGTGTGTGTATGCGTGNTGCGTGTGTGTGTGTGTGTGTGTGTGTGTGCGTGTGTGTGTGTGTGTGTGTGTGTGTGTATGCGTGTGTGCGTGTGTGTGCGTGTATGCGTGTGTGTGTGTGTGTGTGCGTCTGTATGTGTGTGCATATGTACATATGTCCCTGCGTGTGCTTGTGCAGGTCCAAGAGGTCCCACTGCTTCTTCATCCGTCTCCTCAGCTTCCAAACCTCAACCATCTCAAGAAGATGACGGAACCTCCCAAGTACCATCCTCCAAAGCTCTCCCCAACCCCAAACAGACCTCTCTGCCAAAACAAGACACTACACAGCCTGTAACCCAGCTGAGCCCTTCAAACGACTCGTCAGCTGCTGCCTCTCCCTCCACAATCCCTGCAGGCCCCGAGTTCTTGTGTGTCGGCTCTGCGGCACCTGAAAGGTCGCACAATGTCCGAAAGCGGTGTCCTGCGGGAAGGCCCCCTCCCCCCGCTGCATCGAATACCCACACCAGGTTCCCAAAACTGTCTCCACGCAAGAGCACCCTCCTGAACTCCCACCCCTGGCATCTTGACACCGGCAGCAACGACGGTGACTCCGTGGAAGAACTCGATTTGCAGATGCAAAACGAGGCTGTGCGGGGCCTTGTCATTCAACCGACTCCCTTCGCGGTACGCCCACCAACGCAACATTCAATTGGGGGGGAAGAACGAGAGGTGGCCTTTCCTGAAGATGAACAGAAGAAGGATGAGGAAGTATCACAGGTGGTTGTCTACGCCCCGGTTGGGCCTAGATCATCTTTGCACCCCCCTTCTCCTGACCTTGTGGGAGACTCCCCCCAGTGCTCCTCCCCCTCCTCAAACTACGCAGGCAAAATCGTTGCAGGCACCGGTGCGTCCAACGTTCCCGCCCAGTCCCCCCAGGGTACAAAACCCCTGACTGAGCAGCCGATTGATGAAATACAGATTTCTTGTCAAGAGGACAGCAAAGCCACTTCCCTTGAATGCCCGCCAGGAGAGAAGAAGCCGGGGTCCGAATCCATCCATCAAGATGGTTTGTCAGTTCCTGCCAGTGGCGTCACGGGTGCCTCTGACGATGAACGCACCACGGCAGTGCCAGAGGCCTGTTGTGACTCTTCTGACCCTTCTGATGCTGGGGGGGTGATTCTGATCGGTGTGAGACGCCAGAAGAAAAAGGAATCCGAGGAGGGGGGGGGATTAAACCACTCAGGTTCTACTAGGAAACTGACCGAACAGGGAGGCACGGTGGAGCCCCAAAGTCCTCCTCCTTCCCACAAGACGACTGCAGGGGTTCCAACTCAGCAGAGACATTCCAAGGCACGAGGGGCCCGTCTGTTTCGTCGTCGAAGGATGGAGGGATACTTCCAGTCTCTGAGGAAACTAGAGGCTGCTGTTGCTAGAGAATCTGCACCCTTGCAGTGTCCCCCCGAACCTCCACAGTGTTCCTCCCTTGTTCC
Source organism: Chromera velia (assembly GCA_018398765.1). NCBI lineage: Eukaryota > Chromeraceae > Chromera > Chromera velia. Next base: position 12,481 of record JAHBMJ010001663.1, read on the forward strand.
TGCCACACTCCGTTCGTTGTGCTCAGTAGATCCAGAAAGGGTCGCCCGACTGCCACAGAAAAAACACCACGAGGCTTCAGCCTCAAAGAGACGTGCAGTGCCTTATTCTGAAGGCAAAAAGGGACCCTCATCCCAATCCACAGTAGAGCTGTCCAGCTCCTCTACCACCGCGGCCTCCTCCTCACTAGGCGGCCCCGCGGGGACAGGAGGAGGTAGCCCCTCTGCCTCTGGCTCTGGTCCTGTTGTCGCCCCCGCTGTCTCTGTCGGTTGGCCGGGTAGCGGCGCGTCTGCAGTGTCACTTTCTGTCCCTTCCGTTCACAAGGCACCGGGTGAGGCGTTGCTGGCACGAGCGTCGGACCTCCTGAGGAAACACGATGCGAGAGATAGGGAAACGGAAAGGGAGAGGGAAAGACAGGGTGATACACAGCAGGTTCCGGTAGCAGGTGGAAGGAATGAATCCAGGATAACGGACCATGTGATGGAAGATTTGGTCGCAGTCGGCACACAGGTATGTCTGTCTTTATTTCAATTCGCTCGACAGTTCTTTCTCTTTGCTCTTCCGTTCCTGATTTCTGAATTGTTTGATTCCAGTTTGTTTTGAATGTCTTTTCCTTGCACTGTCCCTATTCTTTCCCCGCCAGTCTGTCTCCGTACCTTTGCCGTGTTAGATTTTTCACATACCGTGGTTTTTCTTCAGTCCTGCCGACACAAAGACCAATGTTTTCATACACAAAGTAGACAACGATGCATAAGACGGAAAACATCTTGGGGATTGATCTATGACATTGTTGACACAAATCACAGGACAGAAAATGCACCTTGGAGTTCATTAATTTCGTAATGCCACTCTCCTATTCATTGCATCTGCATGGATGGATCTGCAGACTTTGACCCCTGCCCCCGTCCCCAGCCTGCCTCCTCTCATCCCGGCCGTGAAGTCAGACGCGTCCCCTGCGCCACCTGTCGGAGGAGCGAAAGAGAAGGGAGGGGCGCAGCAGCGTGGGGGGTCTTCCTTCTCGCTCCCCTCAATTATGACCACTCGCTTCGCTTCCAATGGTCAAAAGGAAAAAGAAAAAGAAGCAGAGGCCCCAAACCACCGAGGGCATCACACCAAAGAACGGGACGGCAGCAATATTCCACGTGAGGCACTGCCTCCCTTGGGTCAATCCCCAAAGGACAGCCGCCCGAGGAGGAAATTTAGACACCAAGGGGGAGAGCTGCAAGGGAGACAGCGCAATCTGCGTTACTCTGCAGATGTCCTTCAGAGTGCAGGTCCTCCCGTTATGCAGGCTGCCTTTGACAGACTTGAACTTGACCAGTCCGCTGCATCCCTTGTGCATCCGGACTGGCAACGAAAGGGTGCACATCTTTCCGTCCCTCTTCTTCTTTGAGCTTTCCGCAGTGGCATGCACACAGCGAGGGATGCGAGCAGAGGTCCGAACATTGAAACAAGGTTTTGGGATCAGGGGGGAGACGTCTGTCGTGTGAATAGGGAGGAATATGGGACAGACGCAAAGAGTTCCAGACGACCTTTATGATAGAGTAAAGAGGGGAAGGCTCGTATTTGACTTTCATCTGGAGCTTTGACTGAGCCTCGATTTCACTTTTTCATGACACAAGCAAAGAATGGAGGGAGGGGTTGTGAACGTGAGACAGCTCCCTCAAGTCGTCTGCTGACCGAGGACAGGCAGACAGTAGAGAGAGAAAAACATTGAGGTTTTTCGAAGACCATAAGGAAAAAGGTGGACTGTCCAAGGAACACAATTTATGATCGCACTCGTGAATGGAGCCATGGGGGATCTGCTGTTTGCCTGAATGTCGTCTGTCTTTATGAAAAAGACTGTTGGGGGAACAGGGATGGGGAGAAGGAAGGGAACGGGAGCTGTATGTACATGAACGTCAGAGGTTGATGGAACAAACGGAAAGGAAGGAGGGAGAAAGATAAGAAAGGAAGAAAGATCTATTGCTCAAACAAACTTTCTCTTGAGATACCCGATTCCGTCAAAAGAAGCACAAAGCGTCTGTCTGCTTTTGATGGATAGGAAGGACAAAATTCCAGATCGAGAGAAAAGACCCACCCAAACATACTGCGTTTTGGAAAGCGCCAGTGAAGCCGGGCTGGGAAATGCAAAGAAAAAGGAAACAAAAAGACTCAATAGAAAGAAACACACAATGACCATTGGATGCGTGAGGGGCTGCGCCTTTCTCTTTTCCCTTCCTCCTGCTTTCGAGGCTGTACGAATAAAATGACCAGTCATGAATGTACGCTGTGTTTTCTGCTCATGTCTTCTGTCTGGCCTATGTCTATAAGAACATTGTTATACGTAGTCGACGCAGAGAGAGACAGATACGTGGGGCGAATCAAAGGAAGATTGGATTAAGGGATTTTGCTGACTGACTGACTGACTGACTGCACGACTTTGAGAATGCATGTCGTTTCATCGAACAACAGGACGAGACGGGAAGGGGCATGTGCGTGAGAGCGCATTCCCTCTCTTTCACTGTTTTTGGTTGTCCAGACAAGGATTGCATGGAGAAGGGCATCAAAAAGGAATGGGTGTATCCTTGCACGCAGTGAAAGAAAAGGCAATTCTTGAAGGGCGAACAAGGTTCATGGGTGAGAGGAAGGGAGGGAAATGCACTTCTTCCTTTTTTGGTTCAGAGTATGACAGAGCGGCCGCGGATCGGAGTGGCGAAGGCGTCACCCCTTCCCGCTGTCCCCGTGCGTGAAGCTCGTTTTTTTCTTTCTTCTTTCTTTCCTCCATCTTATACTCTCTGCACACTTCTCCATCCTTCCCTCTCTCCACCCCCACTCCCCTCATGAGACCTTGCAGTGGCCCCAGTGCGGGATGGTGCACACGGCGGCACGGTGGTCCCTCTCTCTGTTCTATCTTCTTCTCTCATCTATGACTCTCTTCTTGCCTCCCGTCCTCTCCTCTCCTTTTTTCTTCTCTTCTCTTGTCGACTCTTTGGCACACTTCCCTTCATGCTACTTTAAAACCGTGGAACTTTCAACGTACTTCGCTTGTTGTCAAATTACACGAAAGCCACCCATCACATCACATGGGCGAGGAATGGTTTTTGCTTGCATGATGCTGCAAGAGGAGAAAAGGGATCGAGTGCATCCCTACAGCCCCTGCAGTCCCGATGAATTTTTCGATTGACCTGCTTCGAAGTCTTGAAAGAAAAGGTCGAGTGTAAAATTCCGGAGGGGGGTTGTTGTGAGGGCTGGAGGGAANGGGAGAAGGGAGGAATAAGGGAAGAAAACAAAGAAGGCAGAAAGAAAAGAAGGGAGGGAGGAGAGTGCGTTCCTCCATTCCACAATCAGAGAGAATTAAGCCTTGCATGGCATGGCAGGAATTTCTGCTCGATCATCGATTCCTTCCTTCTAAGCAGACAAGTTTTCTTTGCAAGACCCTCCCTTGGCCTGCAGACAGAAATCAGACCAGCAATTTCTGCATGTGCACGCTGAAGCTTGATCGAGACCAGTGCTCACTCCGTTGCCAGCCCAGTGAGAGAGAAGGGACGCCCTACAGACTCTCTCGAAAAAGTCAAAAGCCAAGAAGTACTCAAAAAAAGGAAGATGAAGAAGAAAAGCGGCTGCAGAGATGAGGACACCAGGCAAGGGGCCGCAGTTCGGCCGCAGTTCAATATGTCCAACTCAACTCAACTCAAATCAATCAATCAATCAATCAATGTGAAACAACGTCAGAAGAGCATGCACATGCAGAGGGAAACAATGACGATTCCATGCACACTTACTCCCTCAATCACTCACGCGCCCGTCTCCCTCCCTCGTTGCGTGAAAGCGAACGACGGAGCCACAAATGAATGGTAGCCACTGCATTTATGGATCGCAATACGTGATGGCTGGTCAATCTTGCAATCACTTTTGGGTCGATTCATTGGAAAACGAAATTCGCACCCACTTTCTTACTTCATTGATGAAACTGCTCTTTTCTTGTCCCCGCGTCCTAACTCACTCCCATGTCGCAGCTCTGTGCACGCGCAGGACAGCTGCATGAGCGTGATTTACCTCTTCACGCCACTCATTTGATTTCCTCAAAGAACCGCTGAACAGAAATCGAACTCAAAGATCCTTCGCATACTCCCACACCTTGCGTGTCGAAGTACGGCCGGTGCATAAAATCGACCCAGGCAGACAAAGCAGATACACACCTTCGCGTACGTACATGAAACCGAATTTGAAATGCTGTAAGGCAGGTCCCGTCTTTTTGGGTTTCATGGAGATTCGACTGAATCTCTCTCGCATGATTGAGTCCTCGTACGTCTCTTTTTTGTCTCATTTCGACGCGCCTGCAAACCAGAGGGCAAATTTGCATCTCGTGTATGCTGCCGCGACCGGATTCCTCCTTTGCGTTTGCTACACGAAATAAGAAATCATCCTCCGACTGTTTCTTCTTTGATGGTTGCGTGCCTGCAAAGTTTTTTTCTCGAAGCATGATCACGTTTTGCAGCGCGCTCGTTGCTTAGCTAGCTACAAACAGTCGGTGTATAACGATCTGTCGGAACCGGCGTATTTTGCATGCAGTGCCTATATATCCAGTGGCATCACTTTTTCTAGCCTCAACTTTAGGACTTTGAACCAAAATTAACTTAAACCACTTGAATGTCATTAATAGCCTACCATGAATGTTATCAATCCACACAAATACATAAAAACAGCCAGAGCCTGTTAAATGCATTACGTATCGATCTTCTTATTTTAAAAATTCAAACACTCACTACTTTTTCACCATACACTCATGAGTCATGAGCACCGGCTAGAGCACCGGCGTTCTGAAACGCGTGAGAAAGCAGAATCCTATAGTAGTATACACTGAGGCTATAGTATACAATCTAGTATACAATTAACAACTTGAACAGTTCTAGGAAGAGTTATGATTTGATGTGCAATCTACTTGTTAATTGATACTAAGTTTTTTCTTTATAACAAACAAAATTTGTCAAATCATATTATGTCTCAAACTAGATATTTGATCAAAGAATACAGTGGCAAATATTAGACCATTAATTACAACATCATATTATAATATACAATAAAAAATTAATTGAATAATGTACAGTAAAAAAAAATCTATGCTATTATATTACTTACTATAATATGTTAAATTCAATGAACTATAAAAAAAAATTGAAATCAAAAACTATATTGAATTGTTTTTCAAGTTATTTTGAGTAAAAAGAATTGGGAGTAGCTTCAAGCTAAGTCTAGTATGTTTTAGAGTATGTTTGCTTTAATAATGACATTACTAAAGTTATATAATGCTGTTATATATAGACCGTGACCCATCATGATCTATAACTATTTTTAGAACTATATAGTATATACATTCAAGAGTATCTGTTTTTCTGATATCTCTCTATTCTTATCTTGTGTCAATGAATCACCAGATGAATCAGTGATATTTATGGTACAAGTTAAGAGCGCACCGGCACTAGCAGGAAAAGGTAGAGACAAGGCGTATTCGGCAATGGCTCCTGCCAGTGGGCCAGTGGCCTATGGAGTATGTATTCGATCTGTGACCAGTCGAACCCGCGCGATCGACTTCCAAGCGGAAAGGCTGCATATGTGCGAAACACTGAAAGACAAATTGACTCTGAGTCTCTGACACTGATGATTTGTAATGGCCGGATGATGCGATTTGAGGATGGAACGACTGATCAAAGCCTTATCATCCTGCATGTCGTCAGGAAGCTTCATCGTTCTCCTCATCATCATCCTGAGGAAACGCTGAGACAGAAGTCGCCCGGGAGAGGCCCGCAATGCCGGTACCTGTTGGGGCTGTGGGCAGACGGTCGAGACCAGGCCCCTCTTCCGGGGGGGCGTTCGGGTCACCTCCCCCCCCCCCTCTTTGTGCCCCGCCCTGATCCCCCCCCTGTTCTCCCGGATCATCTGCTGATGGAGAAGCCTCTCCCTCTAGCACAAGTTGGGATTCCAATCGGGTGGGTTGCCTCGCTATGTCTGCTCTTCTGGGCCTGCCATGATCGCTCCCCTCGTCTGCCTCTGCATCGTCTTCATCCTCCTCGTGTTGAACTGCAGCTGCACGGGAGGCGCTGAGTCTCTGACGAACTTCGGCAGCGGCATCCTCGGGGGGGAGGCCGTCGTCTGCCCCCTCAGGGCCTACAAGGGGGGCGCCCCCTTCGACGTCTGACAGTGCCACGTCACTCTCTGTGGCTCTGTCCAACTCCTCCTCGCCCTCTCCCTCTCCCTCTCCCGCGTCACCGCTCCCCTGCTCGCTGCGGGGAGACGGAAGCGCACCCGGCAAATCGGGAAGAGCAACGCCACCCTCAAGGACCCCGTCTCTGTCGTCTAGGGACATCAATCTCATCGCGTTGGGATCTGCGGAGCCGTCAGCGGGAGGGGCGGGGGGGAGCTCGGCGGGTGAAATGAAGGGAGAGCGGGGACCCGCGGGGGGGGCAGCGGGTGAGTTTGCTGCGTCTGCAGGTGGGCGTGCAGAGCCGCGTCGTTTTTTCTTTTCTTTTTTATTACGGGGGGCAGTCTGTACAGAAGACAGCGATACTTGGAGAGAAGTCATTGCGGCCTTCAGCTGAGGTCTGAACCTCTGGTGAAGTACGAGTGCAAACACGACATCTGGGGGGCAACCGGGGGGCTCTTCTGAGTCAGACTCGACACTTGCCGCCATGGTTTCATTGATGAAAAGTTTGTTTTCACTCTTACGCCACTCGCACTTATCGAATAGGTTGAGCAGACCGCAGGTGAACCTGACGTTCCCTGATGGATCTCCCTCGTCTGCAAGTCTCTCACCAAACCAACAGTGGCCTTGGGCCTCTGCCCCAGAGGATTTGCTGACGATCTTTTTGACCCAGAGAATATTGGAAGGATGGAGAAGCTCGTAAGACCCAAACGTAGCGCCCCTGAAGACCGAAGACATTCTCTCAGCTTTCTTCCCTATCTTCATTTGGATCCCTGGGAGCTTCTCTTTTGCTTTCTCACGCTCCTTCTCTGCTAAGGTAGACGGGAGCATGTGACTCGGCCATGCACGAACGTAACCACGGTCCACATCGGTTTCAATGTCCCAAGTGGGTACGTTTTTGCCCGCAAAGTGCATGGTACATTTCCCGCTCCTGCACCCTTCAAACACCACCTTCCATATGGGTCTCGATTTAATACGTGCTTTTCTGAATTCCGACGCCGACATCGTCGACAAAGTTGCGTTCCCGTTGTTGTCGTTCCCATCCCCAGAAACAACAGAGATCATTTCAACCTGTGTCACGGTCGCAGGGTTGAATTCTACCCGCAACTGTCCTGTGTCAGTCGGAGAGCGCTCTCCGGGAACGTCTGACCTTGACGGCGGTTGACTTTTCTTCCCACAACAGATTCCCATCGTGCAGGGCTCCTACATCAGGTTACTCGAAGACTTCGCAGTTCAGTGTCCTACAATAAGAGGGGGGATAGGGTCGGAGTCTAAAAGTGGTAACTCATGAGGTCAGCAGTAATCTGAGCAATCTGGAGGCTTCTTTAACTTGCAATATGCTGAAGCTGGCAGCATGTTGCAGCATTGCATGGACCGCTGCGTCGCCCACCCGCGGTCCAGTCGCCCATGCACTCGATCACCCTCTATCGCCTCGGGGGGCAGCTCAGCTCTGCTGAGATCAGCCGAGAGGCCCTGAGATCGCACGCACTCGCATAACGCATTTTTTCATTTTTGAGGGGGAGATCGGTTCTATCTCCGTCTCTATCTCCATCACGGTCGGTATCGCCCGAGTTCCAAAATATGCCCCTCAAGCAACTCGCATGGAGCCGTGATCGCGCATGCTTTACTTACTTTGCGCATACGTGCCCCTCAAGTATAACTTGCATGGAGTTGCACATGCATATACGACGTATGCAGTCCCGAAAAGCATATACTTCACACGTGTTGCCATAGCCCCCGCCCCATGGTAGCACACAAGACATGCCTAAACCCCCAATGGTGTGCACCAATCAAATATGAGCGGACCCCTTAAATAGCTCCCGGAGGCACTCACTCAACTGGTTGGGTGTATTTCGTATATATAGGTCTATATAGCTTTAGGGCCGGCCTGCGTTACGTTATGCGAGGCAATGCGTTTCTCAGGGCCTCACGGCCTAGCTGCATGACCTGCCCTCAGAGGCGACTTGCTCAAGCTCGAAGATTTAATTTTTGAGCCACGTTCAAAATTTTGTATGGGTGAGTGCCTGGATCAAAACCGCGAGCATGATTGGCCCCGGCCGGCCCCGGCATAAATGCCCGCCCGCACACCGGCCGGGCAGCAGGAGTTGCATATCGCTTCGGGGGGCAGCTCAGCTCTGTTGAGATCAGCCGAGAGGCTCTGAGATCGCACACACTCGCATAATGCATTTTTTTCATTTTTGGGAGGGGGGGTTCGGTGTCTGTCTTGTTTGTTTATCTATTACGATGTCGCCCTAATTCTAAAATGTGTCCCTCAAGCAACTCGCACGGAGCCGTGATCGCATTTAAACTCAATCCGCGCTCGTACATCATGATGCGTGCCCCTCAAATAACTCGCATGGAGTTGTATATATTATATCCATACGCATGTGGTCCCAAAAAGCTCATTTTATATGCGTTGCCGTGGCCTCCACCGGCCACTTGCCCATACACGCAAGACCTGCCCAAACCCCTGATGGTTTGCAACAATCAGGCTTTCTAGACACCGCGGCATTTATGGTCAAACGCTGCGGTACCGCGGAGTGGCACCGAGCGCCTACGAGCGCCGCGGAGCGCCCGAAGGGCATACCGCGGCACGCCGCGGTTGTAAAACTTGGAAGAAAGGGTGGGAACCGCGGTATGACTTTTCTGATCCTTACCTTTTCTGAGGTTAGTTAAATCAAATTAATCAGCAATTCATCAAATTCATCGTTGGAACACCTTAAAAAAAATTTTTGACGCCTGCGGCGTGCAAAAGAAACCGTTTTTTCTGAGTATATGGGGCCATATCCCAAACGAAGGGGGGCGCCGCCGTGGAGGGGCCTGGAAAGGACCGCAGCGCAGCCGTGGTGCTAAAAAGGGCCACTCTAGAAAGCCTGGCAATTAACAATCAAATTATTGCCGACCCCCTAAATGGCCCCCCGAGGCACTCACCCAACTAGTTGGGTGTATGCATGTGTTCATATATCGATATATGCTCAGTCATGCTCGGTCATGCTCGGTCTGACCGCATTCACTGAGTGCGATTCAATGCATTGCATGATCAATGCAATGGAAGCACTGCTTGTGCCAGCTTTGCAGAGATAATCGATTCAGCTTGTCAAGACCCTCAATCATCATTCAGCTTGTCAAGTATCGCGTCTGGTACCATTCTAGATCGCACGCGCAAAACCGCACATTGAACCTGTTGCAGGCACATGCAAGCACGGAGACGGCATCAGGATTCGGACTCAGCTATACGCATAAAGAAGTAGCCAGCGGTAATCAAACGGATGTGCCCACTTGCCACTGATTTCTTCAACTGAAGACTTGGAGGCCATATACTGACGGTCTACCCATTTTCTACGCACGATTCTGACCAATGCAACACGATAGCGAGCCGAAAGCATCCGTGATCGGCGCGTCCTTTCACACCCCTCCAGACGGAAGAGAGGACCAATCTTCAACGTCGACAGATTCCTATGAGTTTATCCGCTTTCCTGTAGGAAACACGGAGCTTGAGCAGGTAAGGAACTCGAGTAGGGTTGCACACGTAGTGCTGGTTGTTTTGTTCTTTGTGTGGCTGGGTGTTGAGACAACCGCCCTCAGCAGAACCTCCACGGCCGGTTTTGCCTTCGCCTGGATTGCACTTGTGGTTCTCCACGCGCTCTGTTTAATTCTCCACTGGAAAGCACCCGAAAACGCGGGGTACGTACAGGCAGGTACAGGGCCGAGAGTGGATGGCCTTTTCGTTGAAGAAGGTAGGGGACTTGCGGAGAACCACACCGGCCGTCTACTTGGGGAGGGCCCCGGGGAGGGGGCGAGTAACCCGTTCAGTTCGGTATTTGAGGCCGGCCGAGATCCCGAGATCCCCTCTTCTCCTTTCACGGCAGTTGCTGCCGGAGCAGAAGAGGCAGAAAAGGGAGATGAAGATGTGCACCTTCACAGAGAGGGACCAGGGCGAGAGCCGAGGGGGGAGAATGTTCACGGCTTTCCTCAGAGGGAGACAGGAGGGAGGCTAGTTCGAGGAGAGACAGAAGAGGGGGAGCAGGAAGGAGTCTGCCTGCACTGCAGAATCAAACAGGTGAGTTAGGCGGGTTTTAATATGAAGAACCAGAGTGTTGCTTGCATGGGACTGAGATCGTGTGTGTGACGAAGTTCAGCTGATGAAAGTTTCAAAGAGAGAGTCACTGTGACAATTCAGCTTGAAGAGACCTCTACGTGTTATGGAAGTTATCTCGGATGCTCATCGGCAGGAGAGGGCTCGCGCGTCTGAATGGATGTTTGCTCGTCCGAAAAAGCCTTTCATGCGTCTCATACCCGGCGGCTTGGACTTTTCAGGTTCCTGAATGATGGATTCTCTCATTTTGAAACACGAAAGTCATTGTGTCCGTCTGTTGCGTGTATGTGCAGCCCACTCGAACGAAACACTGCAAACGATGTCGGGTGTGTGTGGTGACTTTTGACCACCATTGCTTCTGGATAGGTCGGCCTGTGGGATGCTGTATGCCCTCTCCTCTCCTGTCCCGGGCTTTCTCTCTCTGTTGCCATTTTCCTGTCCCAGTTTTCATCTCGATGCTTGCCCTTCAAACCCCCTCCATTCCCTCTGGAAGTGACTGCATGACTTTTTTCTCTGTGCACATTTTTCCCTTTGCTCTCCGCCTCCTGTTTTCCCTCAGACAGACTGACTCCCTCTTTTGTTCATCTGCGCCCTTCCTGATCATCAGTGCACTGAGAGCTCCTTTCGCATGTGGTGTGCGGCTCCAGCCATGCCCGATACCCACAAGAAATACCGCAAGTCACGCGCTTCTTCCTCCCGAGCATGTGGCGTCTTGCTTCTCTTGTTTCCTTTCTTCTGCTGCCTTTTTTCTGGCCTCGCTTGGTCTACCCTTTTCTGTTTGATCTGCGCATCTGTCCTGTTTTCGGATCTTTTTTGGATGTGCCCCTATCTGCCCTCCTTACCGGCATGCCTGCAGGAGGGTGCGTAGGAGAATTCAACCACTGGAAGTTCCTCCTTCTCCTCTCCGCAGAGACTGTTGCGCTCTCTGTGGACTGGACCCTCGTCAGTTGTGCGTCGTTTTCTGATTGTTTCGAATGAGGAACACAGAACCCAAAGCTGTACTCATCGAATCCCATGAAAAAAATTTGAGAAGCAGTTGGCATCCACTCGCAGAGCAATTGCCCAGACCGACAGATTGAGCGACTCCTCTACGAGTAGACGGTACAAAAAATGAAAAGACTGAATCAGATTCAGAGAGAACGCTGTGTGTAGCTCTGCTGCGTGCTCCACGTACTCGGCCCTCCTTTTCTCCTTCTTCCGCTGGTGGAAAAGCGGTCTTACTCGAACTTCCACAGCTGTGCACCTGATGCCTTCCCGTCCGTTTCTCTTCTGCACTCACTCCCTCGATCCTTCCTTCCTTCCTTCCTTCAGGCTTTCACGGCCTTCCATGCACGCTTCCATGCTGTTGACTGGTTCTCTCGTAATGCGCTGACGTTCGTGATCGTGGGGCTCCTCTCTGGACTTCTGGTGGCAACCGTCAGTCAGTCTTCCGGCAGGCAGGCAGGCAGTCAGGCAGCTGATCTTCACAGCGGCCTGCCTTTCGTTAAACCTGTGTGTTTCCGCTCAACAGAAGAGAAGAGAAGAAAAGGGAGACAGGCTCTGTCAGATAAGCTTGGCTCTTTCTGTGTGCCAATGCGTGCATCTGTCTTTTTGTCTGTCTTCGTTTGCATTTATGTGTGTGTTGGAGAGAAAAAGAGTGTCCGTGTCTGTGTGAATACGTGTAAAGTCGCTCTTTTTCTGAATCGTGCCATGCAGCTGCCCTGTTTTCAATTCTTCGTCTCTTTTGTGCATGTCCTTCGTGTGAGAAGGGAAAGCAAGAAAAAAGAATGAGACTGCTTTCTTTGTCCGTGAGAAGAGGACAGAGATAGAGCAGAGAGTCTTCTGGTCAATCTCCCGTCCTTTCCCACTCCTCCTACGTGTCTATCTATGTACTTCCATCCAGTTTCTTTGACCGTGATTGTTGTCACAGATCTGTCTCCTCGGTTTCCACCTCTTCCTCGCAATGACGAACCAGACCACATGGTCAGTCAGCCAGTCAGTCAGAAGCTCGAAGTTCAACGGAACGGCCAGAGAGGGACAGAAAGGCACAGAAGACGCCCGTCGCGGAGGAAAAAAAAAGTCAGAGTCATCGAGAGCGCTTGAGGAATCACTTTGTGAACAGAGGAGGGGGTTGGTTGAACATGAGTTTCCCATTCTATCTCTTTCCCCTTCTCCCTTTTCCTACCTTCCTCCCTCCTTCCCTCGCTCCCTGTCTGTGCGTGTGTCCGTGAGGGTGTGCGGGTACGCATAACTATACGTCAGTGCGTGAATGTTTGTATGTATCATTTCTGATTGCAGGGAGCGAATGAGGAGGAAGCGAATCGGGTACCTCAGAGATCTCCCTCCCTTCCTGCAGCCCTTCAGTGAAGGTGCGTTGGTGAAGCTCTCTCTGTCTCGCTGTTCGGACGTTTAAGCCCATGCATTTTTTTCTGTTCGAACCTTTGCATGGGATCGGACCCGATCGAAGGAACTTCTACGTATTCATTCACAGTCACGTGCTGCGTTATTTCCGATCGGGTGTATAAGTGGACTGAATCCGAGAAATTCTGCACTTGAGACCATTCATCGAGTCAACATCTGCGCAGTCAGAAAGACCCAAAGCGCAACTGAAAAGTGTGCAGGCTCCTTTTCATGGGGTGTACATTTCTGTCACTTTGTCCAGAAATGTTTCTCTCTCTCTCTCTCTCTCTCTCTCTCTCTCTGTGTGTGTGTGTGTGTGTGTGTAAGTAAGTAAGTAAGTAAGTAAGTAAAATTTTCTGCTTCCACGCTCACATCTCTTCTGCGCAAGGGTGAAGTCGTGTATGCGCAATAAGGTAATAAAGCATTACCCTAGACTCATGCATTGCATGATGGCCTGCAGACCAACCAATCATAATGACAGATCCAATTTTCGGGTGTATGATGACATGCAGGTGAGGGTCTTTCTGCTTTGGCGGCAAACTTTCGTGACCTCTTTCGACGAAGGGGACCCCCTGCAAGGTGAGTCTCTTTAGCCGAACACCTACACTGAAACTGGATTGGTTTGCATGTGCATGCATCTCTGCTATTGTCTCTGGTCTCCATGTCTTTCCTCCCTTGCCGGCCCCCGTGTTTTCTCGAGTCCCTCCCTGTCTTGCTTCATCGTTTCCAAGAGATGAGAGCGAGAACGCGTCATTCCCTTTGTTTGCTTTGCACTCGCGTACTCCACGAACGCTTTCTCAATCCCGCTGCCCCATGCTTGTCTTTGCCTTTGCTTCCTTACTTTTTGCCCTCACTTTCGCATGCTGTTGTTTATCTGAAGGCTTCATGAAAGTTCTTTTGTGTCTCTTCTCGCTTCGTCTTTTTCGTTGTGCAGAAGTTGGTCAATATCTTGGCGAGAGGGCCAAAGGGTCCCTTTCAACTATTTCGATAACGAATGGTATGAATGTGGGTGCGGGGCATAGTACTACTGTATGTACAGTCATGTACAGATTCCATCATTGCCGCATTAACTGGTGATGTCACAGATGTATATTTTGTGATGTTGTTATAATGTTGGGAGTTTCTTTTGTATTTTTTTTAGAAAGTAAGTCAAGGACAGATATGTGAAAGTTTTTTACAATGTTAAATTGGAATTAATTGATATCAATTAAGGAAATTATTCTTTATATTCAGATAATAATACCTAGTGTTCCTTAGTATTAGTCAGTAATGTTTTCAAGAGGCTTTTGTACTAAGTGTTTGCGTTCAACATTTTTGTTGTTTTTGTATACTAATCGCATGAAATAGCATGAAAAAATGAATGTAATAGTGTGAACTAGTCACAGTTTCAGATAGTTTCAGAAAAACGATTTTTTTTTGCAGACAGAAACGAAATTATACTACTCATAAATAGTGAAGGAGAACTTTTATTTGTGTGACATTGCCACTGCGAGGGCCCTCGAAAAACAGGGGGGGGAGGGGTAGAAGTGGCTGCGGAAATTTAAAAAATCCATGCCGCCGCACTTTTGCAATTAATCGCCCGGCCCACTATAGCTGCATGCTCCGCTGACCGGCTGCTCCCCCCTCTCCCCCCCGGTGGCAGGCCTCCGCGATAGAAACCCACGTACGTACCCGAAAGTGAAAAGATATCATGCAGACGATCACCCCTGCCATGCCCCCCCTCAGGG
>JAHBMJ010001664.1:0-24734 GCA_018398765.1 Chromera velia
AGATTGCCATGGTATACGTTGATGATGTCATTGTTTTCAGCCGTAGCCACGCAGAGCACCTCCGTGATCTGCGAGAAGTCTTCCAACTCGTCCGAGCGGCAGGTCTAAAGTTGCGACTTGAAAAGGCACAGATAGGAAAGAGGGAGGTGGAGTATTTGGGGCATTCAGTCTCGGCTCGAGGGACCCGTCCGAGCAAGAAAAACACAGAGAAGATCCGAAAGTGGCCCACTCCTACCGATCACCCCTCTCTCCGAACTTTCGTTTACCTATGCAATTACTACAGAGGATTCGTTCAGAAGTTTGCTCAAATCGCCTACCCGTTGACAGAGTTGTTGAAGACACACGACAAGGACAAGAAGCCCATCCCGTTCCAGTGGACAACAGCAGCAGACGAAGCCTTTCAGGACCTGCGTCGGAGACTCACCGAGCCTCCGATCATGACCTTCCCTGACATGCGTTCTCCATTCATCGTAAAGCCAGACGCTAGTCAGGTATCCATCGGGGGGGTTCTTGTGCAGGTAAGGGATGGGAAGGAGAGAGTGGTGGCGTATGCGAGCAGGGCGCTTATAGGGGCAGAACCAAAGTATGGAGCACACGAGAGGGAGGCGTTGGCAACAGTTTACTGCTGCCAACAGTGGAGGCACTACCTGCTGGGCAGTGTGGTGTTTGTCCAAACAGATCATAAGCCGAACCTAGCGATGGAGAAGAACAAACTGGCAAATGAGAGAGTGGGAAAATGGGCTCGGGCTTTGCAGGAGTATGCACCGAAATTTTTTCACAAGGATGGGAAAGCCCATGCAGATGCCGATTCCTTTTCGCGCATGCCGCTTCCTGCAGAGCACAGTGTAGACACAGGAGCCCCTTTCTGCAGGCATTGCAACCTCCCTGTAGATGGGAGCATCCCGATTTGTTCAGGTCTGGAGGCATCGATTGCAGGGGTAGAGGTAGGGGGCGTCAGCCCTCTGGCAGCGGCAGTTCCCTTTTTGGACAAAGTGAAGGCTGCGCTTCCCTCTGATCCCTTTGTCTCTGATCTGTTCAGGTACTTGCAGGAAGGAACGCTCCCAGTGGAGACGAGCCGACGCAAGAATGTGATGGCGTAGGAGGATTCGTTTGATGTCAGGGACGGGCTCCTCTATCGATATGAAAAGGGGGGGGCTGAGCAGCTGTATGTCCCTCCGGCATTGAGGGACACCGTTCTGACCATGCATCATGACCACCCAATGAGTGGGCACCCAGCAGTCAAGAGACTTTCTCAGCGACTCCTCGCTGAATTCTGGTGGCCCCGTTTGAGAAAAGACGCACGTGAGTGGGTGTACAAGTGCCGACCATGTCAAGAGAGAAGAAATCAGCCGAAAAGCCGAAACCCACAGACTCTTCCCGTTCCTTCCCGACCGTTTCAGCGAGTCGGCATCAATGTGGTCGGCCCTGTTCCGATGTCCAGGAGGGGGAACCGATTCATGCTTGTCATCACGTGCGCTTTGACCCGGTGGCCTGAGGTATTTGCATTGCCTGAGGTCCCCGCTTGGAAGGTGGCGAAGATCCTCTTTGAAGAAATCATCTGTCGGTATGGATTTATTGAGACCCTTGTTTCTGACCGAGGAACAAATTTTCTTGCAGAGATTGTGCAAGAGTTGCTCAAGCTGGTAAAAGCCCGTCACTTGACCACTACCAGCTACCACCTACAGGGCAACGCGATCCCAGAGAGATTCAACCAAACCTTGGTGCAGGGGTTAGGGAAACAAGTTGATGAAGAGAGGGGGGATTAGGACTTGTATTTACAGCCCTTCCTAGCCTCCTACAGAACGACGGAGCATGCAGAAACAGGGTACTCTCCCTTCGGTCTTGTGTTCGCGCATGACTCTCAGAGCATTCTTCGGGTCACGCCCGTTCCCGAAGGCACGAGAGCTGCACCGCCTATCTGTTACGACGAATATGCAGGATTCATCAGGCAGCGACGGATTGAGAGAGTTGACAGGGCAAGAGGAAGGGCAGAAAGGGAAAGGCAGGCAAGAGAGCGCAGGAATCCCCCTCAGATGACAGAGAAATTCCGTCTAGGGGATCGTGTACTTCTCCGAAAGCCGACACCAAATTTGGGGAAACAGCTGAAATTTGCAACAAAATTTGAAGAGGGGCAGACATTCGTCGTGGTTGCGGTTCCTCACGACCGACCGCATGTTGCTGTCATTCGCCCTCTGAGAGGAAAAGAGAGAGACGTCATTAGCACGGATCGTTTGATGTTGTGGCAGCCGGCGAAGGGAGTGGAGAGAGAGACTGAGGAAAAGGCGTCAGCCGTTGAGAAGGAAAGGGGAGAGAGAATTCCCCCAGGCACTCCCAAGTCATCTTTCCGGGTCGGAGAAGACCCCGATAAGGACGACCTTTTGGATGAATTAGGATTGGGGGATGAATTGGAGGTGGAGAAAGAAGAAGTGAAAGAAAGCAGTGCTGGAAACAAGAAGAGAGGAAAACCTCAGCCCACCCACATTCTGGCTGTTCGAGAAAAAGAAGGAATGGAAGAGTACCGGGTCTCCTTCGACAACGGTACCTTTGCATGGATGCCAGAAGAGGAGGTGGAGGCCCCTAATCTTGTTCAGGACTTTGAGAAGGAAAGAGAAAGAATCATGCGTCAAGTTAATTAATTTCGCTTGATCATTTCATTCCCCCGTTGCGTTGCAGTTCGTTGATGGATTAGCAGACCTGGCGGGATATCGGGAGGCCCGAGGGTCAAGTGGTTTGTGTTATGTTGACTTGTGTCTTTTTCTTTTCAGGATCTGCTCGAGGACGAGCAGAGTTAGGGGGGGGAGTGGTTGTTGTGCCCTAATTCAGAAAGCGGCGACGGGCCGTGGGATGGGTCAGGCGCGCGCGCGGGAGCGGACCCACAGAACGGGCGGCCCGCCAAGCGTGCGTCAGGCGTGCTCGCGGGAGCGGACCCACAGAACGGACAGCCTGCCGAGCGTGCGTCAGGCGTACGGCAGCCTTAACGGTGCAAACAACACAGTTGCAGCAACACTGTCAAAGCAACACATCAACAACAGATGGCAACAGAAGTGAGACTGATCTTAGTATCAGAAAGAAGCATAAAGCATGAACATACAGAGATGGAAAGATGGAAACAGACGTGATGTTGCATCCATGTACGTATCTGAATTCACTTGGAAAGCGATACAGACGTACATGCATGCGAAGCCAGAATTACTTGACAAGCCACATAGAAAGGATCTTACCAGAACGACTCGAAGTGACGATGAAGGACCCGACAGACGAGTACCGAAGTAGACTCAAGTAAGTTGTATGTATGTAGAGCCCCGTATAGCTCGCTAGCTTGCCCACTAGCGGAATCATCATGGTTCATAACAAGTTTAACGCTTCGGAGCAGCTGAATTTAACATTTGCCGGCAGTCGGCGGCAGACAAGGAGTTTGGTGCCCTCTTTATCCTCGTTCATCGCAGCAGAGCATTTCTGTTCTCCCTCTGCTAGTCCCTCTGATACGCCTGCAGGTCTGCAAACTCTGTTTGGAGATCTTCGTCGCCTTGCTGGAAGGTGGGCCGGGGAAGAGTTACCCCATTTAGAATAGTTAAATTAGTTAGATAGATTTGTTTTTTTGAAGATCTAATATAAATAATCTATCTAGCGACTACCCCTAGCTCATATGTGGGGACGCGGCATGTATAACAAAACTTTTGATCATCAATTCAGGCAGACTAAGCCACACTGATAGTCCCGTTCTCCATGCAAAACCCCCCGCAACTGAATTTTATGCAGGAACTTTCCTAAACTGTTGATAAAGGTTTTTATTATGCATGTCCTAAACTATAATTCAAACAAAATCCACTCAGTATATAGTTGGGGTAAATAAACTTCTTTCAGCATGACGAATTCCGAAGTCAAAGAGTATTATAGAATGTTCAGTTCAGTTGCTTTTTAAAGATAAATATCATTTCAAATTTTCGATCTTATACCTATACTTCTATTTAGTTTACATAGTAGTCATCTGTTATACACTTTGGATGGTCACTGAATGAAAAGAGAGTTTAAATATAATGAGTTATGTCTTACAAGTATTATTGCTAAGTAAATCTCAAATAAACTAATACTAGTCCCAGGCTAAGTCAATAAACTTTAGAGTGAACCATGTTTAACCCTGTTTGAGTGTAACTTTTGAAAGTGTTGCTAGTTTGAGCTTCTAACTATTTATAGTTCTTGTGAAAAAAAAATGACAAAAATTTTGATAACAATTTTTATTTTTTGATATCAATCAATCAATTTTTTTATATAAGAAAAAATTAAAAAAAAATTAATATAAATTTTTTTGTCACATTTTTTCTCAACAACTATAAGGAGTTAGAAGCTCATACTAAGCATGCTAAGAGATCTACAGTTGACTGTTAAGCGTTATCAGTTTAAGCTTCTAACTCTTCATAGTTCTTTTAAACCGATTAAAAAATTGATATCAATTTTTAAAAGTATACAAAAAATTGATATCGATATCAATTTTTGGTACACTTTTTGGGTACACTTTTTATAGCGTAGTAAGGTGTTTTTTCACATTTTAATTGGCAGTATTTCATACACCTTCGATTTTATGCAATGAATTCATAGCTGACTGGCTTAATTGTCGATCATCTGTTGCATCATTTCAAAACAGCGTTTTAAGCAAACCGAACCCCTTGCCGGTGAGCCTGGAAAAGGGAACGGCACGCCTTTCTCTTTGCGAATCTCGTTTCAAACGCAGTCCGTGCAGAAACAGGCAGCTGTACACGCACAGAGCATCAAACGAGTTAACACGAAACCTCACACATGAAACAACAAAAAGGTCGAGAACGTTCGTTCTCACGAAACTCACGAAACTCCACTCACGAAGACACCACAACACTGTCATCAAAGTCGTTGGCAAAGTTTCCGTCTGAGTTCAGTGACCCCTCTCATGCCGGCGCGTGAGATTACAAACTTTCACACGCTGACCCGAAAGCTTTCGGACAGACAGCAAAGTGGAAAAAGTGTTTAGTGCTTGCCCTTCACAGGCTCAGCGTAGCCCTTGGCGGGAGCAGCGACGGGGTGAGCAACAACCTCCTGCATGACGTAGCACTTTCCGTGGGATCCCTCAGTGCCCTTGGGGCACTTGAAGTGGGGGTGATCGTAGGTGACGCGAGTGCACACACCGCCCTTTCCACCGACGAAGTGCTTGGGGCACATGGCGAGAGCATTGGTGGTGTGAGTGGCAATGCACTTCTTGCCATCAAGCTCGTATCCCTTCTCGCACACAACCATGGGCTTGGACTTCTCGTAAGATCTGCAGACCAGGTTCTTCTCGTCAAGGTCGAATCCGTGGGGGCAGTCGTAGTCGATGGGGTAGGTCTTGTCGGCTCCGGGGACGGAGTAGCCGGGGATCATGCACTCGCCATCCTTGGTGAGCTGGAACTCCTTGGCGCACACAGGGGTGGCGGGCTTGATGTCAATGGAGACGCAGGAAGAGTGCTTCTGGTCGTATCCCTTGGGGCAGACCTTGGCGGCCTTGGACTTGTGGACCTTGACACAGCCTCCCTTTCCGTCCTCATCGAAGCCGTGGGGGCACTGGGCATCCCAGACCTTGGTCTTAACGCAGTCGGCCTTCTTGCCGACAGCGGAGGTCTCGAAGCCGTGGGGGCACTCGAGATCGGGAGCGACGGAAACAAGGGAGATGCACTTGTGGCCGATAAGCTCGTAGCCCTTGTCGCAAACAGGGGCGGCCTCGGTCTCGTGGATCTGGTAGCAGTTGCCCTTCTCATCAGTGTGTCCGTGGCAGTCGAAGGGAACGGTCTGTCCCTTCTTCAGAGGGACGGCCTGGATCAGCACCTTGGCCTCGCACTTGTCATGCTTGGCAAGAGCGTATCCCTTCTCGCAAACCATGGTGGGCTTCTCGTGGACCTCAGTCACGCAGGCACCCTTGCCATCGAAGTCAGTGCCGTGGGGGCACTTGGGCTCGGGGGAGGCAATGTCGGTCTGCACGCAGGCACCTCCGGTGAGGATACCTCTCTTGCAGACGGGACCCTGGGTCTCGTACATGTAGCACTTGTGGCCGTCGAGCTCCCATCCCTTGTCGCAGATGTAGTCGACACCGACCTCAGTCTCAAGGACGCACTCCTTGTGGTCGTACACGTACCCCTTGGGGCAGGTGTAGTCGGGGTGCTCGTACACGGGCTTGATAATCTCGGGCTCACCGCGGACAAGGCAGTGATCCTTCATCATCACACCCTTGTGGCAAGAGGACTCGACCTCAGCGAGGACCTCAGTGATGCATCTGTGGCCATCAAGCTCAGATCCCTTGGGGCAGACGTGGGCAGACTCTCCCTTGGTGGTGGTGGTGCAGAGTCCCTTGCCGGTCATCTTGTAGGGGTGGGGGCAAGAGATCTCAGGCTCGGCGGTCTCGTGGAAAGCGCACCCGGCAGGGCCGTACTCGGAGCCATCTGCAAGATGAACGGCAGGAGCAAGCACACGTCAACACTAAAGGGAGAGAGGGGTGCCACGGAAGACGGCCAGAGACGGGGCTGGGGTGTGGAGGCAGAGGATATGTGCAAGACGTGAGCAACAGTATTTTCACTTCAAAAGAGTCTGCGGAGGATGCGAAACTAAGAGCAGGAAAGGAAGAGGGAGCTGACCAGGGCAATAAGGCTCAGGAGGGACCTCCACCTTCTCCATGCGGGCACCGCCGTGCTTGGGCACGGGGGCAGGGGCATCGTAAGCCTTGCCAGTGGCAGAAGCAACAGTTGCCATAGCGGCAACGCAGGAGATCTGGAGAACAGTCTTCATCTTTGCTCAATTCGTTGATGCAAGAGGATCGACAAGACGAATCGGTGTACTTTGGTAAGAGATATTGTGTTTGGGATGCGACTGAAGTGAGAATGAGAGAGGGGTGGTTGTAGAAGATCGAGGTCACCGAATTCGAACGGAGTTGCAAAGATTCAACAGCCGAAGCGCGCGTGCACGCGTGTTGCTCGATTTTTGATGCGATGCATGTGTTGCATGAATGCATGCCGTGATGGCAAAGCAGAAAGATCAATTCTGAGGGCCCCAGAATGTGCATCCTGAAATGTCTATTAAACTCTATTAATTAATTTGTGAAGGCTGGATCGAAGGGCCCCAGAAAAGATTTTTGCATAAACGGAGTCATTTTGGAACTCACCACAGATTCATGAGTGTCACGGGCCTTCGCAGCTGGCGAGCCGATTTTAGCCGATTCTTGTGAATTCGGCTTTCCGAAATCGTTTTCGCGGACCAAATCACGCTGCATGCGTGTACTTTGCGGGACCAAAATTGGCCGTCCGAGCTAAAATGCAAGCATGCAAGATGCGCCACAGCGAGGCATGCCACAGACTGCAAGCTGTCAGAATAGGGGATACCGCCTCCAGTAATGGTTGTTTTCTTCATAACAAGTCGTCTGGTGAGCGGTTTTTCAGAAAGCTGCCTACGCCATCCGATTTGCGCCTTTTCAGGTCGTTATGATTCTCAAGCGGGTTTCTTGTCAAGCGAGACGCTGTGTCTGGCATGTACCCGTTGTCCTGCATCCTGCTCTTGCTCGGGTTGTCTTCGCTGTTGCGCCTCCGTGTGTCAAAGGAGGAGAGGTGTGAATGAGGTGCATCTGCTCTAGCAGCAATATATTTGCAACCTCTGTAGCGCTCTGCATTTGCGTCATCTGCTCGTTTTTTTCGTGTCTCGTGGCCTCTCCAAATTTCAAATCTTCATTCACCTCTGCTTCTGCCGCCGTGCGGCTGAGCAGCTCATTGTCCGGGTGTAGCGACTGTCAGAGCGCCATTGGGACTGTGGGGAAGTTCAGTGTTCTTTCAAGGAACAGAGGGGTTGCTTCGGTCTGCTTCCAGCTGCCGTCTCTTTTTGCCACCGAAGCACGGGGCAAAAAGCAAAGTCTTCGGCCAGGGGTTGGAGCTGCTTCTCTTTCGTTTTCTTCTTCCTGTCCTTCATTCAAGCTCGGTCCCCACAGTCACTTTCCCTCCTGTCGTCACTTGCGCGCCGGGTCTGTATCCCTGAAGTCCGCCGCCTCATCCTCAATGAGCAGTACGGCCGTCTCCCCGTCTCCTTCCTCCCCGTCTCCAGCCGACATTTCCATCCCTCTCACAGAAGAGGAGGCGCGTCTCTTCGACCTGCTCAAGAGCGCCTTGAGGGAATGCGGACTGAAGACGACGATGAGAGTCGCTGGGGGGTGGGTGAGAGACAAGATCCTTGGGAAAACCTCTCCAGACATCGACATCGCTCTGGACGACATGACTGGAAAGGATTTTGCTGAGAAAGTCACAGAGTGAGTCCGTCAGTCAGACAGCCAGTCTTTCAGCCACTTATTAGAGAAATGGGAAGAGAAGGATCGCATGAGATCACAGAATCAGGAGGGGCATGATGGAGACATTCTGAGTGAACAAGGAAATTAGTTTTTGAGTGAGAAACGTGAATTAAGGGAAGAGACACCCACCCTCCCACCCGCACAAAGAGACATGGGTGTCTCTCCACGAGGAGAGTTCGGCCTCCCTGTAGCTTCTTTCAGTCAGGTGCGGCTGAAAAAAAGAGAAAAAGAAAGAGTAGATGAGAAAAGAGGAAATGAAGAAAGTTAATTAAAGTGCATCAATCCCCTTGCCCCTGTTTCGAACATTTTGCTCTTCTGCCTTTCCATGCCTTCTGTTAGCTTTCTTCTCCTTCAGACACGTACGTTTTCTCCCTTGCGTTCCTTTCAGATGGATGAAGACAAAGGGAATGGAGACGCACTCCGTTGGGGTCATCCGTTCGAATCCCGACCAGTCCAAACATCTCGAGACAGCAACCACCAGCATCGCGGGACTCAAAATCGATTTTCTCAATCTCCGAACTGAGAGCTATGCCGAGCACACGAGAATTCCGACTGCGGAAATCGGAACTCCAGAGGAAGGTTGGTCAGTCATTTAACTCATTCTTTTCTTGTGCACTTGAATGCATGCCCGTAGCTGTGCCTACCCGGCGAGTGTGGGCGTCGATTTTCTTGTCGATCTCATCGAGAATGGAAACCATTGAATTTCGCCCTCCCTGTGCATGCCAAAAAAAAAATATCGAGTGCTCACTTTCCTCCCATCGACTTCCCTTTTCTCCCTCTGGTGAGTTCCTCGCTGTCTGTCTGTCCATCAGTCTGTGTAAAAACAAACGGTGAAACTGTTACCGACTGTTTTCTTTCTTTCAGATGCCAAGAGACGAGACTTCACCTTCAACGCCCTGTTCTACAACATCAACACAGCAACGGTTGAGGATTTCACAGGTCGGTTCGGTGGACACAAAACAGAAAGGAGTTCTCAATTTCACATGGGAGGGAGCAAAGGGAGCCCGCAGCTGCAGTCAGGCAGACAGAGAACTTCTCAATCGGTGGAGGGAGAGAAAGAGACGGGCAACCGGGGAGAGGGGTGTAACAAAAAATGGGACAGAGGTATTCATACTTTACGGAGGTCCACTCGACTCCTTTCCTTTTTCTTCTCCAAATGTGCGCGTTTGTTCATCGTCCTGTTTCTTTCTCCTCCCCCCTTTCCCTCCCTCCCCTGTGTTCATCTCATCGCATCTTCCCTCACTCACTCACTCCCTTTCCATTTCAGGCCACGGCCTGACCGATCTCCGTCGGGGTGTTGTCCGCACCCCTCTTGACGCACGCACGACGTTCCTCGACGACCCCCTCCGAGTTCTCCGAGCTGTGCGCTTTGCCTCAAGGTCAGTCAGCAGCCTGGGGAGGAGAAACAGAATTTCGACTGGGGGGTTTTGCGTTTCGGCTCTTTGCCCTGCTTTTGTTCGTCTGTCTGTGTGAGATATTACGGGAAACAAACAAACAAAGTGCGAAGACGTATCGTTATTTTTCTGTTCGCATTCGCCCATCTTCTCTCTCTATTTCCCTCCCTGCAGATACCGATTCGAGCTGACTGAAGACGTGAGGGACAACTGCAGATGCAAGGAGGTGCATGAGGCTCTGGCAAACAAGGTCGGGTCGGAATGTGCTGCGGTCGGGTGCATGGTCGGTTGGATCGATGGGCAGATGGGCATCTATGTGTGTGTGTGTGTGTGTACACCCATGCATGCAGACTGACTCTGCTTAGGCAGGCAGGCAGGCAGGCCGGTGGCTGGCTGAGAGAGACGATCACTGCGCAGGGACCGAATGGTTGTGGACTGGAGAGAAATAATTGACAGGGGACAGTTTTTTTCTCTCCAGTTGAGACAAGCATCTGAGAGGATAGCTGAATGATGACTCAGCAGGCGAACGAATGACTATATTGACTGCATGTTTGCCTGCCTGCAGGTGTCCCGAGAAAGAATAGGGGTCGAGATGGAGGGCATCATGAAGAAGTCCGACCTCGTTTTCGCATTCGGTCAGTGGGTCCGTCGATGGATGAATCGGGCAGAGCGCTTCTTCCTTCCTGTCCTCTTCCTGTGCTCCTCCCTGTCCGCCTCCATGCCTCCCTTCTTGACTTTCTTTCTGCACATGTGTGAATGACTGGCTGGCTGACTGCTGAGCTCAGTGCCTGACTCTAACGTCCATGTTTTTTTCTTGCGCCTTCACGCGTCTCTCTCTTTGCTTTTCTGAGTGCTCTCGAGATCGATTCATATGCGAGCGCAAACATATTTTGTCGCCGCCTGGTTGCCCTATTCTTCAATCAGGGAAACTGACACGACAGGATTCAGTTTCTTTGCCTGCGGACCGTCCCTCCCTGGCTGCCCTCCTGCGTGTATGATTTGAGAAAAGGAAAGAGAGGAACATACTGTCTGTCTGTAAAAGAAAGAAACCATAAACTCTGTCTGTTTGTCTGTGTATCTATCTGTCTGTCTGCAGGAATGATTCGCGACCTGAGTCTGTGCGACGTCATCTTTCCTCTTCCAGAGGGTGAGGGTGAGCTTTGCTCTCTTGCTTTCTTTCTTTCTTTGGTGTCTTCATTCATATCTATCTGTTCTTGTACGGCTTCCATCACATTTTGTGCCCCCGGGTCTGTCTGAGCACGAGTTGGAGTTCCCATCGGACCAACCGCCCTGGAATATGAATATCATGAAGAAAGAGGGGACACGGACTGCATGTCCTGATTTGTCTCGTCCTCCTGCTCACGATGCCATGAAGGGAGCGTGCGGAGAAACACTAGAGAAACGAAAAGGAACGCGCGATTCTCCATCACTCACTTCCAGAAAGTGCCTCCATCTCTCTCTGTCTCTCTCTCTCTGTCTCTCTGTCTCTCTCTCTCTCTCTCTGTGTGTGTGTGTGTGTGTGTGTGTGTGTGTGCGTGTGCATGTGCGTGTGCGTGTGCGTTGTGTGTGCATGTGCGTGTATTTGTGTGCGTGTGTATGTGTGTGTGTCTGCGTCTCTCTCTTTCTTAGACCGATACAAGTACACACAAACACACGTACACACAGATACACACACACACACACACACACACACACGCACACGTACAGTAAGAGACACCATTCTGCTGTTTCTGTGCCTCTCTGTCGCTCCTGGCCTGCGTCTCCTCATTGTTTGTTTTTCTCTCTCTCCGTGTTTTTTCTTCTTCTCCTTTCTTTCTGCTCTCTCTCTCGACTTCCTTCCTTCCTTCCTGCCTTCCTACCTACCCCCAGGCCTCGAAGGAGAGGGGGGGTCGGTGGAGCGCTCGTACGACCTCGGCATTGCTCACGTCCGCAGTTATCTTTGGCTAGAACGAAGGTGGGATTTTTCGTTTTTGTATGCGGAAGAGAAAAAGTGGTTTCAGAAGCATCTCGCTAGAATAGTGGGAGAACGGGCCTGGATGAGTAGAAAGACGCTTACCTTTTGCGGCGCGTCAACGCGCGCAAAGATCTCTCTATGTTGATTTGCGCGGCCTAGTTGGAGTCATGTGCGGGAAGTTCGGTATCTCTCTCGTTCTCAATCCGAAGTTTCCGCAATATGTGTTTCAGTTGCCTGTCTGATTCGGAGCTGCTTCATTGCTTCTGTTTGTGTCACTGTTCTTCTGGCTGGTTGCCTGCAGGCTTCGGAGTGCTGCACAAAGCGCGGCGTTGGGAGAAAAGCAGCGGCAGGGAGCGGATCTTTTGTTGAGGGCATTTGAGGAGCAAGAGGGGGATCACAAAAGAATAGGGGCATACGCAGCCTTTCTGATTCCGTTTGCAGGTATGTCGATAAGTGTATGCGTCAAAAAGGGCTCTGCGAAGGATCATGAAGGTTGAACACCTCTGATTGTTCCCACTTTTAGTTTCAGCCGTCTCCGTCCTCCCCCCCTTCTTTACAGGCAGAAGAAGGCAGGGTGAAAAGAGCGGTGAAACCAACCCCTTCACTGGCCTCTTGCGTGTCGCTTTTTTCTATTCTGTGAAGGTCAAGTCGAGGGCATAAAACAAACGCGGCTCGATTCGAATAAAATTTGGATGATTCTTTCTATGTTTCTTTGCGTGAAGGTCTTGAGTACAAAACGAAGAAACAGAGACTCGAGCCGGCAGTGCAACACGTGATGCTGGAGGGGTTGAAACTTCCCAAAAGGGATGCGGACAGGTTGGTTGGTTTGGTGGTGTTTTGCGTAGTTCGTATAATTTGTTGGCTGGTTGGTTGGTCGGTCGATCGGTGGGACGGCTCGTATGCTCTGTGGGCGTACTTGCCTTGTTGGAAATTTAGTTCGAGCGCTTTTTGACAGGTGCGTTTGTTGGTTCTTTGATTGGGTGGGTTGGGTTGGGTGCTTGGCTGGCTGGCTGGATGGTTCGCTTTTTCATTGGTTCGTTGGTGTTTTGGGCACGTTGGTGCGCGGCGGGCTCCTTCGTTTGTTGTTTTCTGGTAGGTGTTTGTGACTTGACTTAAGCACGGAACGATATTTGAATGCTTGAATGCCTGGTAGGCAGTGATTCTTTGCGTGATCAGTTTCCCTTGACGCTCTTTCCTTTTTGTCTTGTCACTGTTGAGTGTTCCTTTCATTTTCTGACTTTTTCTGCTCGTTTTTCTCTCCCCCCCCCCGCCTTCTACTCTCTCCAGAATCGTTCTCCTCCACAAGAGCTCCAACGCCTTCCGAGACCTTCTCCCTCTTCCCGAGACCCTCCTGACAGAGGGGGGGGCGATCTCAGAAGACAGTTCTTCTCCTGCAAGGGCCTCAGATGATGCAGCGTCGTCGTCTGGGGCCTCTTTGTCTCTCTCCCGGGTCCAGGCGGGGGAGGTACTGCGGCAGGCGGGGGAACTTTGGAAGGTGGGTGGGTGAGTGCCTTAAAGAAAGTATTGGGGTGCATCGAGAAAGCGGGGGGCGGAATGCTTGCATGCGTCTTGATGGAAAGAGGACTAGGTGGTGAAAGTGCCTCGTTGTCCTTCCTGCTTGCGTGGCTGGAGAGAGAACCTGCGTTTCTTCTCCAATGACAAATCTTGTGTGTGTGTTTCTGCCTTTCTAGTTAGTACCTTTTGTTTTGCTTTTTGAAGACAGCCAGAACAGAGCGGGAGGGGGTCTCCGGTCGTCATACATGCAGTTGCTCATCAGAGCTCCCTCCCCCCTCCCTCTCCTCTAAATCGTCCTATCTTTGTCTTGCTTAATCGTTCGGGCGTTTTTTTTTCTGCTTTTCTCCACAGGCGACCAATATGGAGATGTGCAATCGTTTTCCTCTAAGGGTCCTGCCTTGATATGATGCAAGAAATGAAGAAAAAAAAAATAGAAACTGTGATTCCTCCGCTTCCCCACGAGCCCACATCGCATGTGGCCTCCCTCCCTCCCTTGTTGATGGATGCGTGATTGAACGAACGAACGAATGAATGCCATCAGATGGCCTGTATCCACGAAAGTAAATGAAAAAAAAAATGCAGATGGCCTGCATCCTGGCCCTGTGCCGTCACGTGACGCCGGCCCTCGGGAGCCTCCCGCCTCCTCACCTGACGACCGAACCCGAGCCGCTCGAAATCCCCCCAACGAACGGAAACGGAAATGGAGTGGGGGGTGTGGAAGGAGGGGCTGTGGGTTCGGTAGGGGGAGTACAAAGGGAGGAGAGCACTGGAGGGGGAGAGGGCACGAGTGTGGCTTCGTCCATTCTTCGTCACTTCTGTGTGGGTGCAGAAGAGATTCGGGCCCTGGGCCTGGAGGGGGTGTGGGATCTGAAGCCCCTTCTCGATGGTGGAGAGGTGCGTCGGTCGGCTGAACCAATCAATCAAATTATGGACATGCATGCTGCTTTCATTCATTTCCTTTCATTTCGATCGATCAATGCAGCTGCAGCTTTTTGAAAGGGCGGGAGAGAGAAGCAAACTCTACAGGCGTGTTCTCTGTGACGGTGATGATGATTTGTTTTTGACTTGCGGTCCCATTTTGTCGTTCTGTCGGACCTGTTCTGTTGTTTACAGAAGAATGTACGAGAGTGCATATGACTGTGGGTATATGCATATGAATGATAGTATGTCTGCACGCATGCAGCTGAAGAAGAGCGTTCTCCCGAATCTGCCCAAAGGGCCTGAATTCAAAATTGTGCTAGATGAAGAGGTCAGCTGAGAGAGACGAGAAAGAAAGGTGGAATGAATAGTCCGAGTGATCGTTTTCTCTGTAGCTGTTGCCCCCTCCTACGTAGTTCGAAGAGAAATCAGCAGGCGGCCGGCAGGGTCTCTGATCGGCAAAATGAAAACAGTGGAGTGGCAAAAGATTCCATTCACAGAAGAGGTTGCAAGGTCAAAAGACGCTACTGCAGTCTGACTGAAGGCACAAGGAAGGAGGGACTTCCTTTGTAGATGGGTACACGATATCTCGCGCTGTTCGGCTGTCTATGTTTGAAATTTGGTTGCAGGAAAGGTAAGGAAGGCGCTTCAATGGCCTGACCATCGAGAGCTTATTCGAGATTCCGTGTTTTCCTTATCATCGCTGCTTCTTCAACTTATTCAGACTCAGCAAATAAATGTAAGTGCAACGCTCCCGCTCCTCTGCCGATTTCCTGGTGTTTGCAGATGAGATGGATGCTTGGTCACCCAGAAGGCACGAAGGAGCAATGTGCAAGTCACCTCCGCGAAACCTTTGAAAAATTCCGCTAATATACAAGTATATGAAGTCTGAAATGATGGTGATGTACTATTCAGATGTAGTGTGCTTTACTATGGCAACACTTCTGGCAACTTGAAGATAGTGCACGTTCTTGCTGCAATATCATAAATATTCACTTCAATTCATCATCATACGAATCAGACATATTGATTTGTTATTATTTCAGGAAGTCTCATGCATAGTATATGACTAGCTGCATGCTGCAGTAAGTTTATAATATTTACCTAGATCTATGTATAAAGTAAAATAATAACTATGACTATTATTATTATTAGCAGCGGGCAGCAGCCCGGCAGCTTGACAGCTTATGGTTAAGTCACAGAAGCCATTGAAAAGAAGAAAAAAAAAAAGACCGACTTACTGAGTCTCATTAACGCGGCGACGTTTTCTTTACAATTTCTGATGGTCAATCTGACCAGATGAGTGACTATTAGGATTACCAATTACGGTTAGGATTAAGATTTATCTCCGGAGGATCGCCATGGCCTCCCGAATACCGAATGTCCGACATGCAGCTTTTAGGGGAAACGTCTAATTTATTGCATGACTTGTCTCGCAGAGTATAACGCAGCAGCTGTATAGGCTTTCTCCTCAGCCTCTGCATGCACATTCTAACTATTATATATAGTAGTTCCAAAGTGAATTTTACTTAACGAAGGGTTATAACATATTTATACATATTTGGAAGTATTAATTTGATTGAATTACTTGACACAGCTTATAGAAAGCGTAGTAGGGGCTCTAGGAGGTAGGGTACTCATAAAATAATTCATTCTGGCCTGTTACATACTAAGGTTACATACATAAGTACTGCATGCGCGAAAGAGAACAAAGTCGCATGATATACTATAATAAACTCAACTTTTATGGATGAGTACCTCGAAATCTCTCATAAAAAGAACGAAAAAGAAGATGTTTCAAAATTTCGAGGGAGATATGCGTTAACTTGTGTGAAGAACTACTTCTGCAAGCCTTTTTCGTTGTTGAGCTGCCCTTTGAGGACTGCTTCGCGCAAGAAAGCATATATGCATGTCATAAAAAAAAGGCCCTGGAAAGTTTGGGGGCCCGCAATGGGGAGCACTTATATCCGTTTACTTGTTGGTTTTAATAATTACTTGTTATAAGAAAAATGGATCATGCTTTCCGGGGTCGTTCGCATGCTTGCGTGCGTCAGATGCATGATGCAACACCGTGCAACACTGGATTCTTGCGACTGATCGAATTGCAACGCTCATCGAAATAAAAGATTCAACCAGCACGTACAGTGCAATTCTCTAGGCAAACTTCACCCCTTTACATATCCACTTTGTCTATAGAGGATCGATTCACGGAGAACTGGAACTTATCCCTTCAATGTTGAAGTTTCTCCTGAGCTGGGGAACGACCTTTTGGAATGAATCAGATGTCTGAACTTGAAGCGAGTCAACTGTTGCAGAGCAGATTTCCCTTGCCTGTCTCTTGACTTGAACCGTCACGCCGTGCCTTCAAGATGAGGTGCATTGCCGCAACTCTCCCTCGGCGTGCTTCAGACCATTCTATTTGTTCTGCACCTTCCTCCCTTTTCCAGAGAACTTCTGCCCTCTTCTCAGAGACCGAAAGGCAGAAAGGGAAGCCCTCTGTTGTGAATGGAAGATGGGGAGCTCAGGCAGCTACGGAGCAGACCATGAATATGGAAACTCACAGTTGTCACAGCCTTGTCCCAGACAGTCAGAGGCTATCTGTGTCACGTCATCTCGAAACTTCAACATCGACTGCGTTTCCCAAAAGGGGGGACGAAGGAGGACTGCAGATCCAGTCCGTCACGTATCCCCCTCTTTACTTCCGCCTGTTCCCTTTCACTACTCTCACTACTCCGTCCAGGGACAGGACTTATGATCTCAGATACATCCGCGAAGCTCACATTCAGTCCGTCTACGCAGGTTTTCGAACTCGAAGTAAGCTCGGAACAGTAGCTGCCGTCTCTGCTGCCCCCGCAGACTTAGGGTCTATTGCAGATGCAGTCTGCGCAGGTCTGGAGAGAGGGAACAGCGGGGGGCGTTCTTACTTTTCAACTCAGGGCTTATCATGGACTGGTGGGACCTCTTCTTCTCCCGCTCATCCGGGAAGGGAGTCCTCAAGGTCTAATTCTCAGAACCCGGACCATCCGCAGAGACGTCTTTGCCCGCATGGCAGGCGAAAATACTCTTGCAAAGAGTGTGGGGGGCAAGGGATTTGTGAACATGGTCGTAGACGCCATTGCTGCAGAGAATGTGGGGGTAGCTCAATTTGCATTCATGATCGTGTACGCGCTAATTGTAGAGAATGTGGGGGCAGTGCCATTTGTGCTCATGGGCGAATCAAGTACGCGTGTGTCGACTGCGGTGGGAGTTCCATTTGTGAGCATGGTCGTACGCCCAGTCTGTGTCGAGAGTGCGGAGGGGGTGGAATCTGTGAACATGGAAGACAGCGCTCCCTTTGTAGGCAGTGTGGGGGTAGCAGCTTTTGCCAACACGGTCGAATCCGCTCCCGATGTAGAGAACGCGGAGGGATTCCGAAAGGTATCTGCGAACACGGTCGGTTACGCACAACGTGCAGAGAGTGTGGAGGTGGTAGCATCTGCGAACACGGACGTCAGAGAAGCCGCTGCGCAGAATGCCAAAAGGACAATCCTGCGTTTCATGAAAGACGTGAAAAGCAGAAAGAGAGATACAGAGAAGATGTTGCATACCGCTTGGCATACGTAGTCAGAAATTCGGTCCGCAGATGCCTGACCGCTTTTCGAAAAGGTAAAGCCCCGACTCAGAGCAAGCGTACCCATGAATACCTCGGGTGTTCGTTCCCCGATCTCAAAGCCCACCTCGAGAAGGATGACTTCCACGGCAACCCCGGAATGTCGTGGGAAAATTACGGGAGTTTGTGGCACGTTGACCATATTGTGCCCATTATGTTCGAAGGGGATGGCGGTGAAAAGCCCAGTGCAGAGACCCAAATAACCAGACTCCATTTTTCGAACCTCCAACCAATGTGGTCACAGGAGAACCTTCGGAAGGGCAACAGATTTGTGGGGAAGGTTCCATCGCTTTCCCTCCTCCCATTACAAATGCCGTCCGCCACGCAGCAAAAAGGGATTGGGGTCAAATCATCTGTGTCAGGACGTCCGAATGTCTTTGGGGCCAGAAGCGTCCAAAGCTTCTCCTCATGGGCTGCCCCCACTCCATCCCTTTGGGGCAGTCATTTGTGTAATACTTCCAGACTGCATGGGGGGGGGATGGTAGCATCAAGCGACGGGGGGTTGGTGGAGGGGAGGCGAGCATGCGGTGAGCGAAGCAGTTGCCTCTCTGCAAGACAGGTCAGGTCTCTGTCAGTCCTTGCATCCTTCCCCTTGCCTGTCGAGGTAGACCGATTCGACGGAGGACCCCCTTACGGATGTGTTAGGCAGAGAGAGAGTGAGCCACTAAGGGGCGGGAAAGCACCCAGAAGCCCAACAGAAGAAATCCGGAGGCGGAAAGAAATCCTACGACAGCCAGCCGTACAAAAGGAGAGCCCAAAAGAGACTGTGTATTCAGCAGTTTCCAGTCCCAGTCTCTCCCAGGCTGCCTTTCAAAGAGCTCGCTGCCCCCATGGAAGGCAGCAGTATGACTGCAAAGAGTGCGGGGGGAAAGGTATATGTGAACACGGACGTGTTCGGAGGACGTGCAAAGAGTGTGGAGGGTCACAGATATGTGAGCATGGTCGCGTCCGAGCGGCATGCAGAGAGTGTGGGGGGTCACAAATCTGCGAGCATGGTCGCGCCCGATCAACATGTAAAGAGTGCGGGGGGTCCCAGATTTGCCAACATGGTCGTGCTCGCTCCGCGTGCAAAGAGTGTGGGGGGTCACAAATCTGCGAGCATGGTCGCGCCCGATCAATGTGCAAAGAGTGCGGAGGGTCCCAGATTTGTGAGCATGGTCGAAGGCGCACGGTCTGCAGAGAGTGCAAGGGAACCTCTATTTGTGTACATGGACGCCCGCGGTACTACTGCAGGGGCTGCGGTGGAACAGGCATGTGTGAGCATGGACGCAGACGCAGCACTTGCCGAGAATGTAACGGAAGTCAAATATGTCAACATGGCAAGCATCGTAGCATCTGTAAAACATGCGGAGGGAAGAGTCTTTGTGAGCATGGTCGGCAGCGTACCCATTGTAAGGAGTGCGGGGGGAGTCAAGTGTGTGAACACGGCCGAATTCGCTCAACATGCAAGCAGTGCGGGGGTGGAGCCATTTGCCATCATAACAAATACAGAAGTACATGCTCAGAGTGTCAACGAGACAACCCTGCCTTTGCAGAAAGGAGGCAGCGGGCAAAAGAAGCAAGAAAGGTTCGATACAAAGAGGACGCCGTTTTTCGGTTGGGTGAAGTCACACGTTCCACCGTCGCCAAGTGCATCGCGAACATCCGGAAAGGGAATTTTTCGCCGTCGTCTCGCAAGCGTACCCATGAATACCTCGGGTGTTCGTTCCCCGATCTTAAAGCCCACCTCGAGAAGGACAACTTCCATGGCAACCCCGGAATGTCTTGGGAGAATTACGGGAGTTTGTGGCACGTTGACCATATTGTGCCGATTTTGTATCGAGGGATTGACGGTCAGCGGCCGGATATGGAGACCGTGACGTCCCGTCTCCATTTCTCAAACCTACAGCCAATGTGGGGAGACGAGAATCGCCGAAAGGGCAATCGATACGTTGGCAAGCCTCCTCAAATTCCCTTTTCGAGTTGATTCTAAAACGTTTGCCGTCATATATAAATGCATGTACGGAGTGTTTACCAACAAGTAAAATTTATTACTTTTAAGTACTTTTGCTTTGTTACTTTTGCTTTGCTTTGTGAAAGGAAATGACGCTCAAGAAATGAATTGATAGAGTGCAGTGTTGAGCCCCTGCCAAGGAGTCTGTTGCAGTCCTCCGCAGGCTTCCGTACGCTTCTCAGGGCTCTCACAGGGGGGGCCTGCAGGTAGCTAGGATTTTGCGGGATTTTAGCCGACTTTAGCGGATTTTACGGGATTTTGGCCAGGATTTTAGCGGATTTAGGCGGATTTTGCCTAGAATTCTGCCAGACTATTTCTCTAGGATTTTAGAATCTAAAATCCTGGCTCTAGGGATTATAAAGACTAATTGATTGATTGATTGATTGATTGATATGTTCCGCCCTAGGGCCTTCCCGCTATGTCTATCTGTCACCAGAGCTTAAAATCCTGAATCCTAGGATTTAAAAAATGAATACCAGGATTTTACGGGATTTCACGGGATTATATCTTTCCCGTAAAATCCTGTATAATCCCGTAAAATCCCATATAATCCGATAAAATCCTAGGAAGAGGATAGGATTTTAGCTTTCTTCCAGGATTTTAGATTCTAAAATTCTAGGTGTAGGGATTACATTTTTAAGGTTAAAAGTCCGGCAGAATCCTGAGCAAAATCCGTCAATAAAATCCGCTAAAATCCTGTGCTAAAATCCCGCAAAATCCTGGCTACCTGCAGGGGGGACATAGATAGGACTCAACTAGAACGTCTTTATAATAAATGTTTGTCCCCCTCGCGTGTGTTTAAGGATGAAATTCATATTCTGACGGAATGTAAGGACTCTGAAAAGGTCCAAAGGAGCGGAGCAGGCTGAAAGAGCTGTATGAAATTGCAAAGCAGAGAACGCCCATTAATATAAGAGTAAAAATCGTACAACGCATTGTGGGTGCAACAGGGAGAGGCACTTCAGATAATGAGAAGAAAATAAAGGAGATGGTGTTGCTATTGTGCACAATTCTACCTAGAAGCGGCTCAAATTTAAAGCACTAGCCGACTGTCTCAAAAGGGTTCATTGTGTTGATCAGGCAAATTGAGTAGAATCGTTTTGATTGGCATGCAGGCTTCCTCCACCTTCCATCCCCCCCATGAATGTGTACTCTGGGTTGTCCTCAAAGCCTTGTTAGTGGCTTGGGATTTGGCGTCACCGATCAAAGATTTAACCCTCAATCATCATCATCAGCTTTGTCAAATATTTTTCTATTGATCGCTCTAATCTTCTTATGTGAAAAACAGTTTTAAAGATTGACTCTTCATAGTTGTCTTTATTTGTCTCTATAGTTGAAGTATAGGGTACCAGCCTGCCGCGTATCCATGCTTGCTTCTGGACTCGGCGGGCCGAGCATGCAGGCCATACCGCGCGGTGCCAAAGCGCCATGCTGGCCGGGATAAGATTGCCGCGCGCATTCAATTTTGTACGATTTTGTGCCGCGCGCATTCAGTACCAGCCAGTTTAAATCGATTCACTTCGTGCAGCACTAGCTGATCGAACGCCTTTCGGCTGTTCGTTCTACTCTGCCTTGACAGACAGATTATTTCATAAAGTAGTTCCACCATCATGGAGATCTAGCTCTGCATTCCACTTGACCATTATATGGTCATTCTCTTTTTCTATAAAGTAAAAATTAGGAGAAAAACTATCTACTCTAATGAACTCTAATTTATATTTGTATTAATCGATCATACAAATAATTTTATTGATATATACTATTCTAGATGCTATTGGTCTGCTAGTTGGTCTGGTATAATACAAATTATTAGCAGTATAATTAACTAGACACAAATTTTAAAAATTATATAAAAGAATAGTTAAAAAGATTGGCTTGCATTTTCCTAGAGAGTGGAGTTTAAAAGTACTGTAAATAGTGCTATGAAAAGGTTCAAGGTTCAAAGTTCACTTCGAACTAATAAACCTAAACTTTGAATCAGGTTTAAAAACAGGTTTAAAAACAGGTTCACTTTTGATTAGTGCAAACTTGTAGCTTTTGATACTGTATTTTGAGTTTTTACATGTTTTTTGAGTGTTTTACTGCTAGTTTTAGTGCCTTTTACCCTTTTTTTCGTATTTTTTAAACAGTATCTCTTTAAAAAACATATAAAAGTGATCTATAAAGATTGTGAAACTTAAAACAAAAACGTAGATTCAACGCTGAATCTAATTTGTCAACCGGTCCGGCCTAGGACCTAGGCTCCGGCTTAAGTGGCCTTCCTGCCCGGCCTAGCCGGGCCCGCCCCGCCCGGCCCTGTCTGCTAGCTCCCCCTGGCCAGGCCGGGCAGCCGCCTCTGGCCCTCTTGCCTAACCTCATCTACCTTTTAGCCCTGCTGCGCCCCCGGCCTATAGACTAGCCTCGCTTAGCCTGGCCCCTAAGTTGGCGTCTTTACAGTCTGTTTAACCCTAATTACCCGGGCGCACGGCCTGGCCAGAGAGCGCAGCCGTCAATAAATTAAAACGACGGGAGACAGTTGTTATTTTATATAAATTAACTTACTAAACACCCAGTTCTGGCTCCTAGTCCGGCTTTTTATTTCTTCTAAGCCACGGGTGGTGTGCGTTGGCCTGGCCAGGCTTGTTCTATAGTATATGTGGCTACGTGCGTGTATAATCCTAGGCATGGTCTCAATAGGTCTCAAAAACAAGTTCAAAACAGGTTCACCAGGTTCAATAGGTTCAAATCTGGTTCAACAGGTTCACTTTTTCAGATTTAAACCTTTTCTAAATAAACCTTTTTCTAACCCTAACTGTAAATGTGATGATGTACGTTTGATGATGTTCAAACAGATAAACATAGATGGGTGATAAGATGGGCTTAATTAGATAAGCTAGCCAAAATGAGATCTCACACACTTACATACACTGTACCTAACTGTACCATAATTAACCATAATCTACTATAATCGTAACTAAATTATACTAAATTGATATAAAAAAATCATTAGAAATTAATGAAGTGAACAATCATAAAGTAACAATAACTAAATAGACATATAAAAAAATAGAGCTGATAATTTAAGTTTTTTTTTTTTTTTTGAAAAAACATTTTGAATTGTAGTTTGTATATATGCATAATGATCGACTTCGCGTTTTTCTATTTTTTTTTGAAAAAACATTTGAATTGTAGTTTGCATATATATGCACGGGCTGCCCCCTGAGGCGATGCAGTCCACCATTCCCGTACATGCATGCGCGCTCGGCGGCCGCGCGGCGGCGGCGCGGCCGGGTCGCACTAAATATGCACGCGGCTTAATTTCCGGGGCCCCCGCGCAGAATTCGAAGGACTTCGCGAAAGACTTCATGCATCTCGAAAAAAATGTCTGACCTTTCTGAATGCAGTTATCGACTTGTGCACTACATCATTTGATCTTCCGCGAAACTAATGTCTTCACTTCTCTTCTGCACCAAACCGCCGTGCACATCTGAGCGCTAAATCTTCTGCCTCTGGGTTCCACTTCACTGTCTCGTCGACTTGAGTGACAGAACAACTGTCTCATTCAGTCACAGGCACGTACATATCTTCTCGGATTGATTGACTAGTCTTCGACAAACCGGGGGCCCAACGTCTATTCTACTTTCCTTTGCTTGACAGACACCTTGCATTGAAACAAGAATGACTCCTTTACAGTATTTCACGACTTTGATCCTTGGATCCCTCTTCGTATCTTCTCAGGTGAGCTTTTTCTTGTTTTTGATTACGTATCCAGGTGCTTCCGTATTGCAACATGCATATATATATACCTGTCCCTTTCTCTTTCTCTGATCTGCAGAGAGAATCCAATCAAGTCGTTGGGCGACACCTCTTGAGCCTAAGTCGACTGACTGGATCAGGGGGATGCACAGGAGAGCCGTGTGCCGACCCTCAGCACTGTCGCTCTGCCTGGGGTTTCTGTGGTTCTTCTCATGCATACTGCAACACTCACTCAACGTGGTCCCCTTCCTGCACCTCACCCACAACCAGCACAACCACATCCTCCTCGGCGGCCCCCTCCACACCACTAGTACCACCACCACCAGTGCAGGAAGCGGCACTTGCACAGGAGAGCCCTGCAGCATCCCCAACAACTGCCGTTCCAAGTGGAGCTACTGTGGAGACACAGCAGCCTACTGCAACATCGAGTCCATTTGGTCTCCTGCCTGTGAGGCTCCGACCACCACCACCACCAGCCCTACTACTACCACCACCTTCACCACTACGACTACCACCACCACTACCGCCACCACTACGACTACCACTACGTCTACCACCACCACGACTTCAAGTACCACCAGCACTTCAACGACAACTGGAGATTGCTCAGGAGACCCCTGTGCCGACCTTTCCTTCTGCCGCTCCCAGTGGGGCTACTGCGGAGCGACCGCTGCCTACTGCAATGCCAACTCCATCTGGTCCCCCTCCTGTGCCTCCCCAACAGTCTCTCCCACAACGACCACCACAAGTACGACCACCACTTCTACCACCACTTCCACGGACACCACCACCACAAGCGCCTCCACAACTACCACCAGCACCACTACCACCACCGCCAGTGGAGGAGGAGGAGCCGGTCGGGAGGCTCTGAAGGCGCTTGAGTCTGTGAGTGATGCCTCGGCGTCGGAGGAGGTGATGACCTCTCAGCAGCCCGATCTCTCGTGGAAACCTTCCAAGATCTACAAGTGAGTTCCGAAATTATTGGACATGTTGACCGTCGTGTCTCTCTTCCCTTTTGTCTTCCTGTTTCGGTCTATTCGGTTGCTTCTTTTGGATCCTGTTTGTTCCTCCTGTCCGTCTGTGCTTGCAGGTGGTCTGACATGGCCGAGGCCGTGCGAAAGATGTACGAGACGGGAGTGGGCACGAGTAAGCTCTGGCTGGGAGACGAGAAGGACACAGCGACTCACGGTCTGGTGAACGTGGCCGCCTTCGTTGCACAGAGCATGAAGGAAACCATCAAGTCAGCAGGGGGG